>JAHWFP010259629.1:0-16169 GCA_023313725.1 Lithobius niger | reverse complement strand
TTTAACTGGCAGAAAAAAAAAAAGAAGCGTCGTGTCCACTGATATTACAATAGACGTTGAAATGTCATCCGCGTATACCAGCATTCGTTTAATAAATGACGAAGGCCGTGAATGCATCGGCAGAAGAATTTCCAATTCGTCCTCGGACATTTCGTTCCTGGAAGTTCGTTCATTCCTGAATATTTTGCCTGCAGGAAAAAAAAAAGTGAAAATCAAGACAATCCATTTCGGATCATTTTTGATGACGCGTGGTGTCATTAAAAAGAAAAAAAAGAAGCTTCTTATATTTTGTTGATGACTATTTGTCACTTTAGCTAACTTTCCTTGTCGATTTTACGCCCTGTTTGTGAAGCATCTATACTGTATAATAATCCTGGAGGCCGACTAAAGGGAAGGCTAAAAGGAAAACCACTTCTCCCCTCCTCGCTCCCGCATTGAAAATATACTCTCCCACTCTACCTGCATGGAAACAGGAGTCAGGCATGAGTGGTCGATCAACTCAAGAAAGGTTCAATCTGACAAGTCGTCGGGCCGAACAATCACTTCTTCCCTCCTCGCGCCCACATTGCAAATGCGCTCTCCCATTCTAGCTGCATGCAAACAGGAGGCAGGCATGAGTGGTCGAACAATCTGACAAGTCGTCGGGAAGAGTGCCGAAAAATGTCTCGGGAAATGTGTCCCTAAACTTAATTTATGACCGGCCCCGTGCATAGCACGGGCTTCCTCTAGTGAATCAATAAACTTATTGCGAGGTGCAGTGGCGTGCACGGGGTTGGGGGGCGGGAGGGGCAATATACCCCTGCCTTTCAGAAATAAATGTCCTTTTTAGCCTTTTTTGAAAAAAAATATGCCCTATCTTGTCGTTTTTTTGGCTTATAAATGCTGGAGCTTTAGCGAAAGGAAGGACCTAAAGACGCAAAAAGGGCAAGAAAATAGCCAGGAAAGGTCAGATAGGGACACAAAAGGGAGAAAGAGACAATGATAAGCTAAAATGAGTGCCTCACGCGCAAAAAAAAAAGTTCCTAGGAAAAATAGGCTGAACTTGTCCTTTTACCAGAACTTGCCGCCTGCCCCCGCACAGTACTTACGAGGTTAGGGATTTTTGTTGTTGTTGTTGTTTTGCTTTCAAATGTTTACGAATGGAGTACTAGCGTTAACGTGAAATTTTGACCGGGTCTTAAAAATTTACTTTTCTGGGTTGTTGCGACGATCAAGCTAACTTGAGCATGGATAATTGGATACGTCTCTATGGTGTTTGCGTTAGAACGCTGGTTTCGAGTATACGCGGGAGAAGCCAACATCCGGGGGGGGGGGGGCGCTCGCGGCAATTACTCAACTGAAAATTAATGCCGGAAGACAGACAAAGGGAGGCGTAACACCAAAAAGAGAACGGTGGGGGGCGGGGGGGGGGGGGTTCTTGCCACATTTTTTGAGGATATTTTTCCACTTTTTTTTTTAGAGACTCGTGCCATCAGTGCTACGGATCTTTGAAAAGCTTTTGTGGGATTACGGGTATGGGTTTAAGATTCTGTCCACCAAAAGGGGCAAAGGGGAGAAGGCTTCAGCCCCAATAGCCTCAGTTAGGGGCGCCCTTGGTTGTTAGGTTAATCCCACGGTGGTTAATTTCTAATTTCTCATGCGTATTTTTTTCGTCGTGCGTGTTGGCCATGCTTCATCAATGGTTTCTATAATCGCAATTTTGCGACTACTGGATAACAAACGTTGATTTTTGGTTCACTTCGCTCATTCAATCAGCACGTCTCCCTTATACCAGCATAAAATCTTCTTCCACCTTGCCTTCTTGCCTAAACCCGAATCGTACAATTTCTATGAACAATATTGTAAACAACTGCTTTTTTCCAGCATTGTTAGCATCTGTTTAATCGCAGCCTATACACTTTGTCGCTGGCGTTTGTTGATCTGAACTGTTGCCTAATAATAATGTTTAAAACAGTGTAAAACAATGAAACTGATTATTCAGGGTCCCGTAACTCCGGTGCAATCGTTATTGCTGTTATTGTACTTGTGCTTCGCTGATTACTTTGTTGCTTTGTTATGACATTCTCTGTAGTTATAAAGCAGCGTCATGTGACGTCATAGTGGCTACAAGAGAGATAGCTGCAAGGGGCACTAGATTGAAATGGAGAGTTAAACAACGGCACTTCTAGTCAAGGCAGTGCTTTGAGAGCGGTTTTCATAGGCTTAAAAAAACGTTGTTTTCTCCAATCTCTTGTGTTCTAGGTTGTAATTGGAAAATAAAGATTCCACTTGCTTGAACATGTCAGCAACTGCCATCAAATCGACAAAAATCGCGCATTATAGGCCTAAGAAATCCACTCTTAATAGCATAGGCTTCAGTAAGACGCCCTTCTTTTCCCCCTCCAGTGACCCTTGCAGCTAACCCAGTTACTGGCTCCAGCATAGAGTTATATACAATAATACTACGTCGTGTCACTGCTCTACAGGGTGGGCGCATAGCTCTGGGCTAGGGCCCCAATAAATAAATATTCTCTCCCGTAACTCCGGAATGGCACCATCAATCGAAATAAATAGTTACGGTGAAAATCTACATCACGGTATAGCTGACCATAGAGACCATTCACGCACCAAGTGTTACCAGAGGAGATGCGATGACAGACAAGACTCATAAAACATTCGGCTCAGTAGACGCCCGTCCTCCGGATGGGTGAACTAAACCGGTGGTTTTGTCTTGTCGTGTGTATTTCTATGCTTCAACAAAAATAAGTTTCTCTTAATCACAATTTTGCGCATACTGGCTAACAAATGCCGACTTTCGTTCACTTCGCTCGCTCAGTCAGCGCATCTCCCTTACCGTTGTTGTAAACTCTTTTCCCCGCTTGCCATCCCTGATGGTTATGTGAAGGCAAACCAAGCAGTGCTACATAAAAATACAAACTACGTTTCGAAAATTATAAATTTTCGTCTTCAGGTTAGTAATAAAATTAAAGCATGGCAAAAGCCACTAATTCAACCTATATTAAAAGCATAAAACATACATTTAAAACGGATAAAAACCGCCAATTTCTCCCCTCAAAAGAGGCAGAAATGGCAGCCGAAAAGCAACGACCCACCTGCTCCGTTGGTTGCTATGTCGCAAAGCAAGGTGTATGCAAATCGAATGCTGCCTATGGACGTTTCCTTTTGGCCGTGTCAGTCTGGCTCAGTGGTAGGACCTTGGCCTTTGATTTCAAATGTCCTGGGTTCGATTCCCCGCTCAGCCAGTCTGGTATATAAGTCCAAAAGGCAACGTAAATAGGTTCGCATCTGTATTTAGTTATTTCTTGTGGGCCTTTGGCTTTCCCGTCTTTAATACTAGATGATGGTAGATGGGCGGTGTGGAGCGCCACCAGCATTAGGGTGAGTAAGGTTGAACTGGTGGCATGCAGGGTGGCCCACAAAAAACGGACGACCCTAGGAGAGGACAGAAATCTTTCCGTTTTGTCAATTTGACTATATACGTCTCAAAAACAACTATTGCACGTTGAAATTTGAAAACTAAATGAGAACCTAAATGTGTTAAATCCATGAAACAAATACATTGACACACTACATAACCAAAACACAAGATAACAGTGTGGGAATTAATTTCGAATTAGTGTTATTCAAAAGGTTCAAACCTGTACTTCTAACTCTTCATGTTAGAGGAAGTAATATGCTAGCTATGTGATTTCGTTTTGTTTGGGGGACAAAAAAGGCATCGCCTGCATCTGAAAAATCACAAATAAAACGTAAAAAAAAAAACACCACCCGCTCGCATCAATTTTTTTTAGTACCACTCCTCAGAACCACAAATTTTGCGATTCTGCTTATGTCATGCTTGCCAATTTTATGAAGGGACTGCTCTTTAACATAGCTAACCCCGAAAAGTATAGGAAAACTCCTGACGCACTGGAGTAATGCTCAGTTGTGTTATTTGAAGCTTTTGGTAATAACACAGGAGGAAGTATTGCGATCTACTTAGACTATCGAGCGGGTTTGCAGGCTTCGCAGTGGGCCTTGAGCTAGACAAAATGTCGCCAGACTTCACAGAACGAGTGTTCAAAAATCAAATTGTGATGACTGAGAAAGATAAGGACTTAAATCTCTAGATGATGTTGTCAAATTCTAAACGGAGCAATTTGATTGGTCTTGAGTTGGACATTACTGTACTCCCTTCCCCTCCTCAAATGGTTTGATAGAAGGATCTGCCAGACAAAACTGATTGGTGTGTCTTGTCCATATTTGACCCACGACCTTTGAAAGGCCGAAGTCCTACCTCTGAGTCATACTGAAACTGGCCATCATGCCAGTACGGCTCAGCAGTAGGACCTCGGCCTCTGGTTTCATAGGTGTGGGTTCCATTTCCTACTCAGGCAGTCTGACATATAAGTCCAAAAGGCAGCGTAAGTAGGTTTGCATCTGTATTTATTTGACTCTTGTCGAGTCGTTGGCTTTCCGTAAGCTAACACGGTGGCGTCTTCAATGTTTGTTTCACTCTTTCTAAAGCTAATTTTTGTTCATAGGACCGTTCCCAAGCTACGTCTTTGACTGGTAATTTGCCAAGTGGCTCTGTTAGTGTTTAATGTTTACTCAAGAATGGAGCCCAAATTACAGTCATTCCTAACAACCTTTGTAGTTCTGTAATGATACTTGAACTCGTCTTCCTTTTCAGGATCTATTCTCATTCCTTGTTCTGAAAGAACGTACCCAAGAAACTTAGCTTCCAGGATGCATTTGAATTTGTTTATTCTGATGCCACATCACATCACTCGAATCACCAGTACTCGAAGAGCTTCCAAAGTAGCTGCATATATTAGTACTCACAGAGTACTGTACGTTGGGTATTCCTTATAGTTGGTTACTCATTTGCTGGTATATGTCTGGTGTTAAGGCAAGGCCAAAAAGAATTCTATTAAAACGATATCTCTCACATGATGTGTTTGCGGTCAAATACTTCGACGTACCGTAGCTTGGATACTTTTGCTTGCCAAAATCCTCGAACTTAAAAAACTGATACCGTACGTACATTTCAATTGGTGTTGGTGCAAATTTCCTAGCAAACTTGGTTTGTATGCCTGGATGTCTTTAATTTGTTCTTGCAATTCGTTCTGTACAAATGTGTTGTGAAGACAAACTGCGTCCGGTGGAATAGTTACCATAAACGCTGCAACTTGCATCGCTGGAGACTGGCAAGAGAGTTTAATAGCTGTTGCATACCGTTCAAATTGTTGCAGCCATAGTTTTCAAGACGTTGCCATATTAGCTAACGTGACAACGAACGGTTTTGGTGGGCGTATTTCAGACACTATATCTTCCGTTCCGTCGGCTGTACTTCGGCTACGGCATTCATCGCTGATAGCTACTTACAGTTGGTTTACTCGCACATTTCACTCAACACTTTCAGCTTTTTCTTTGTCCAGTTTGTTTTTGTTTTACCACGTCTCTATGGCGGTTCTATTACGCTACAACTGCAACCAACGCCACGTTGCACAACACGTAGTGGCGGAGTAATGAGCCGACCAAACAGGCTGAATCAATAACCAAGAAAAGCTGCAGTGATGGGATAGCACGAAACAAACAGTACCTTCCTAAAGCACTGAACAGAACGAACCAAACGCACCACTGTTGGTGACAGTTCAACTCATTTCCTATTATAGCCGTGTTGATTTGGCTTGCTTACGTCAACCATCGTCAGCGATTAGTCTGCTTCCGGCAATCGCGCATGCTCAAAAGCTCCACCACTGGCAATCACCCACATCCACCTCCACGAGATGGTTTGCAATTTGGCATTGCTCGCGCCTGGTCGCATCCATTAGCCTAGCCTGGTCCAGTCAATTAGCCACGTCTGGTCACGTTAAAGGTATGACGTAACGAGTGCTCTGTTGAGCTTGTTGATTTTGCTGAGCTGTGGTTACAGTTTCGGAAGGTACTAAACGGCTGATGCAACGTCACTGCGCACGCGCGACGTCAAGTTTGGAGCCGAACTGTCTCTAACAGTGATGCGTTCTGTTCGCTCTGTTCGGTCGTTTAGGAAGGTACTGTATGTCCAGTGTTAACCTGTCTTCTAACATATAACAAATATTTTTAAATAACCTTACTAAGGGTGCAGTTGGGTTTAAAAAAATATTTTAAAAAAGGTACCGAAACTGGGTTTAGAATAACACTTTTAAAGGGACACCCGGCTTGTCTTATAACATTCCGCTGCCTTATAACAGCTACGCACAGATCGCCGTCCGCGCATTTACCAGAGCCAAGGTCGGCTGGGATGGTAGCTACGTTCTCACAGCGAGGAACGTAGCTACTGTCTCAGTTGGCTTTGGGAATAGTACACGAAACAGCATCAAGTTAAAGATTGTGTCGTCACAAACCGGAATGATTCTCGTATTTTAACATCACAATTTATAATTTTCTAGGCTAGTGTCTTATAATTTTGCTTCGGCGATCTATTGGAATAATTAATTTTAATTTTTACTGCATTAGTCTTTTAGATTTTTGATTTCGTGGTAATTATTAGAAAATTGGTATATGCACACACAGAGATCAAACGTCATGATTATTGTAAGCGCGCAAACCATCATACATGTGTAGGATACAGTAAATAAAGTTATCACCATATTTTTTTCGTTTTCATTGTTATAAAGCTCAGCAATAAATCGAATACAGCATTATTGACACAGCATTGTTGTTGTTGTTGTTTGGGCTTCGGGCCTGCAGTGGAGTGCAGTGCAGTGCAGTGGGCTTTGGGTCTGCGGCCTTGCAGTGCTGGAAACACCGGTTCTCGTCAGATCCCGGAAGTTAAGCAGCATTGGGCTGGATTGATACTTGGGTGGGTGACCGCCTGGGAATCTGGCTGTTGCAGACATAGGGCCTTAGGGCTTCGGGCAGATGAGCAGGAATGGTTAACGCTCGTTAAAAACCCTTTAACCCTTTTTGGGCTTCGGGCAGATGACCAGGAGTGGTTAACGCTCGTTAAACCCTTTGAAACCCTTTGAATAAATCATTTAATGGTGTACTTTTACAGATCCTATGCTATTCCGGCAGCGTTCGTATTGTTATAAGTGTCAGAATGAATAACTTATTGCTAGGTGGGCGGTATGGAGCGCCACCTGGATTAGGGTGAGTAAGGTTAAACTGGTGGCGGGTATAACCACAACCATAATATTAGGAATTTTCAGAAAGACTTTTATCAGAATTTTATTCAAAACTAAACCAATTTATTTCAAGAAAGTGAAAAAAAAAGCTATAATACATTAAACAAATATCCGTTTTACTTTTTCCACGCGTAGGCTATCGTCTTTAAATAACAGGTAAGTTCCTGCAGCACGTTGGATATATAGATTCAGATTTCAGAAAATTCAGAAACACTAAAACTCAGAAAACTATTGAAATGGCTTCTATTCTAATTTTCCCTTTAGAAATTACGCCATCTTGGGGCGAAAATTCCATACCTCAAGAGTGTGCCATTTGCCAACACTTGATCTCAACCTACCTTGCCGCCAAAGCTTGTAGTTTTAAAATCAACCAAAGGATGGAGCCACGTTTCCAGGATTGGAGCTGCAGCCGGCAGGCCCTTCCACGCATACGACCCAGAAATGGTTCCATTATTCGAGAATAGATGGCAGGACAAGTCCATCACATACAGCGTGACGACGCGAGCAAGCCCGAAAACTGTGAGGAGTGTCACTTTCGTTTCTGTTAATGGAAAGATCTAAATTTTTAGACGGTATTTACCGGACGATAATCCAAATGGGTTTGGGTATTTGAGGCGTCCGTAGATTTTCCAAAAAGTGCCTGGAAGGGGTTGGGGGGTACCATCGGTAGGAAAGGCTAAAAAAGGTATCCACAAAAAAACGGTAACGAGTAGTATGTTCAAGGAAGATGTAATTTTTTTTTTACAAGATTTTTCCGAGCCTGTAACCAGCGATATAAAAAGCTGGGTGTATAAAAACTCATATAGTGACGGAACCGTATTTGAGCCATGGAATCCGTATTCAATAATAGAATAGCTGTTGTTTTAACGGTATTTCTTTACAGTTTTGCCTACCAAATAGGCACCCAAAAAAACAAAAAAAAAACAAATGGGTGGGGTGGGGCACGTGCCACAAGTGCCCTTATGTGCAGGCACCTGTGTCGGCATTGCATTCCTTAATATTCTTAGACCGGAAGATCGCGGTAATATCACCCACCTCAATAAAAAATTAGCGACTATAGAGCAGTGACAATTGCCGCCATATTGGCACCAGTATGGTTTTTGGAGGGCATAACTACAAGGTGCACTACATAAAAATGGAGAGGAAAACAACGGAAGAGCGGAAGGGCAGGATCTGCGAGTTGAATAGGTGAAAAGGCACGTTTAAGCGCTTTTGTTATTCAGAAAGTGTGGTGCCACCGTATTTACTGTCGTTATAAAACATTATGCGGATTTATGGTAGTAACGATGTTCAGATCAAACAAGCGCTGGTTAGAAAGAAAAGAAAGTTTTCTCTTGTGTTTCAGAAATGTTAAGATCGGGCCCAAAACTGGTCGGAAATAGACGTCCTGTTGCGCCCCCCCCCCCCAGGTAGTCTGGCAGCCGGCACAAAAACCCAAAAGAATAGTCTGCACAAAACATTTTTGCGGCGCAGAGACGTTCTAGAATTTGTCCGTATTCCACAACATAATGATGCCACCTTGGCACCCTTGGGGAAATTCAATATGGCGTCCAAAAATGGCGACGAAAAATGGTATAGCGTCTGAACCGTTCATACGACTGAAAATTAACCGGTTACCAATTATGTTTAGAATAAAATTTCCTTCAATCAAGGTTCTATTCATCTTTTTGGTAAAATTAGGCCTAATCCGACTTTTGCCGAAATACGTTATTTAAGCATTTGGCAACTGGACTACGGGACCTGCATTGAACATTTGGACCTGTTGGACCTAATTTGTGCCCGATGTTATGAACATTCTGCACGTCCATTTGCCATCGTGTGTTGCTATACCACGCGCCATGGCTGTTTGCTGTGACGTGCATATCACGTGACTGGGATAGTCCAATCAGACGGCCAAACAGCCGTTGTTCTCGTTCGTCATTGGCTAACTTATGGTGACGTCACGGCAAACAGCCATTGCGCATGGTTTAGGGCTGCCATAATTCTGTTTCGCAGAGTTTTCCCATTTTTTTTTCAGAGTACCAGGGCTGGAAGTGGTGGAGGCCTCAGGAAACAGGGAATGTCACTTCCCCCCCACTACCAACCACCTCCAACCAAAAGTGGACGGCAAAATGAGTAAGTTTGAACACAATGTAAAAAGGACGAAAAATAAAACGAAAAAGGTTGAAAATAAAGTTTTAAAAAAGTTGAAAACAAATCGTTAGAAGTTTGAAAATAATGTAACAATTACGTCAAAAGCAAAATGAATAGTGAAATCAAGTAAAAAAAAAATATGAAAGTAAAACGAAAAAGACGGATAGTAAGGAAAAAAAGGATGAAACTAATGTAATAAACCTTTACACGTGATAAATTTAAATAAATAAATAAAAAAATACTAGTAAGTGCGGGTTGACTTTTTTACCGTATTATTCTTTTTTTTTATATAAATATTATGATGCTCTAGAGCAGCGCCATGAGACGTCATATTGGCTACAAGACAGATAGCTGCAAGGGGCACTAGATTAAAATGGAGGGTTAAACAACGGCACTTCTAGTCAAGGCAGTGCTTTGAGAACGGATTTCATAGGCTTATAAAAACGTTGTTTTCTCCAATCCCTTATGCTGCTAGGTTGTAATTGGAAAATAAAGATTCCACTTGCTTAAAAATGTCAGCAACTGCCAACAAATCGACAAAAATCACGCATTATATAGGCCTAAGAAATCCACTCTTAACAGCATTGTCTTCAGTAAGACGCCCTTCTTTTCCCCCTCCAGTGACCGTTGCAGTTATCCCAGTAACTGGCTCCAGTATAGAGTTATATACAATAATACAACGTTGTGTCCATGCCTTATATTAAAACAAACTCCCCGAAATAAAATGCTGTCTCAGTGGTACCTTCAACAACACTCATAAAACATCAGATTGAAGAGCTTTCCTAAGTACCATCATCACACCGCGTGAAAAAAAAACCCTATCCTTCGTGCATGACGTCATTTAAGATTTGCCGCTGAGATAGCCGCGTAGCTAAATTTTTAGTCGAGGCAACAACAATCTGCCAATTTCAACTTTTCGCTGGCCAAAGAATTAACACGCTCGTCCGTTTTTATTGTTTACTTGTTGGAGTTGTTGTCTTCGTCCTCGTCCTGCTGCGAAACTTTGACTTATAATATTACATGAAAACGGTTGTGAAATTTGAGCCGAAACGTCATATTTTCTTGATTCGTTTCAAGTGCAGCACTACCTGGCTTTAAATGTTGCGAACTTTCCGTAGGTGTGATTGGTCACGCGACAGTCCAAATCACGTGTAGTATCAGATTGAACGTGGTGTCCGGTCGAGTCGAGTCGTGCTTTTCAGAGCTAATAACTCCCAATCACTTCCTATTTCCGGCTTCGTTTTCAACTCATCTCCACTCTAATTTACGCCTCCAATGGCCGATTCAAACTTCAACAGTAATCATCGTGTCTCTCTGATCTACGGACAAACAACGAGTAAGCCTCATCGGAATAAACAAATAATAATAAAAAAAAAAAAAAAAAACGACAGGTTTTTTATTTTTTTTTTTTGGATTTGCACCTTACGACGCTCCGTCCAAATTTTCGCACGCTCCTTAGTTCCAACGGTCGCCGCTAGAGTGCCCTGAATCGGTTCGTTGGCCTCAGGTTATAATGGCGGCCCCCCTGTTGTTTGAAAAACTCATCAATAGACCATCTCGCATCGAAAATGAGAGGGCGGGGAGGGTAATCGGGGTGGTCGGGGGAGTTAAGTTTTGGGGGGGTAGTTCGAAGTCCACCTCTGAGTCATTGAGATTGAATTGAAAATGATCTTAAAACCAATCACGCGCTGTCGATCTGGAAAATAATTTTTTTTTTCGTACCTGCAATTTTTTCACCTTCCGATCTGGAGTGCGTGTGTGGTGTATGAGTCATCACGCGGCTTTATATTTCGTGCGGTATAGAGATCAGAGGTTGGGCAGGAGTCTTCTTCATATAATATGTATTATAGTCGCGGAAGCTATTAATAATAGATGGTGGCAGGTCCAGAGATTAGTTTGATCTTTGGTATAGTACAGGGATTGGTGGGGGTTACTATCGTGATGTTTACAGAGTAAAGTACTGCTCAAGTTCGTGATAATGATGCTAACAAAAAAAGAATAAATATGGTGAACGCACGTCTTGTCAAGATTCATTCACTGAAAGCCTTAAGACTGAAATTGTTATATTTTGCAATGGTTCAGTCCAGGGAACCTTTACTATTGGGCCAGTCCACTCAATGCAACGGTCAGAGTAACAGCATAGCTATTTCCGGTCGTAAAGTACACTTGGGCGAGATTACCCAAGATGCCACAATTGGTGACGTCGTTGCTTGTAACGTGCCTAAACAATGGCGTAGTTTCCCAATGCCCACTATAGCGCCGATACAGACCGTCTATTGATATATGAAACAACAAACGTTTCGGATTTTTAGTCGCTTTGCTAATTGGATTTAGATAGCTTAATGAACTGTAAAACAATTTACACGTTTGGGGGGGGGGGCCCCCAGCTTACTTTTGATAATAATAGTTCACTCGTTTCTAATTCAGCTTTGAGTCGATTCATCCAAAGCGTACGGCAAAATCAACAGCCAATGAGCTGCAAGAATTAGTAAAGTTGGCGTAAACAGGAAACTGATGCTGCATCATTCATTGAAAGCCTTGATGCTAAAATTGTTTTATTTTTGTCCAGTCCAGGGACCTTCTACTATATTGGGCCGGTTTTACCGAGCGAAAATTTCGCATTGTTTCTGGCGCTCCGTAGTGTTGAGGCTAAATATTCTAGGTCCCTGGTTCAGTTCATCCTTCTACACTGCATTATCTACTGAGAGGGAACGTATTTAAATGCAAGGCATCCACTTACTATCTTTTAAAACAAAATAAAAAGTTATGACGTTCAAAACGATACACTCTGCCTGGCTGCCAATTTGCCAGCAGTTTAAAATCTTCCCTATTCGACGCTTGCATTTATATCTGGGTACTTCGTTTCACAACCCAAAGAAACAAAAGACGTTTACACAAAACCAGCTTCTAAGTAGTAAGAACATTTTACGGTGCTTTACCAAAAGAACTTAACAAAGAAATTTCTGTGATGAGAAAGTTCAGAGCATTTGTCCGTAACTGGCTGTTTGAAATATTTCCTGTTGCAAAAGAAAATTTAATAAAAATTCAGTGGTGAACAAAAGGTATTTATTGCCAGTGGATTTGACTGTTTGTTTTACCTTGGCCATTTTTGTTTCAATTTCTTGTTTTTTTCCTGAATTGCTTGTTTTATCATTGTATTGAGATTTGCAGAAAATGGTTTTTTTTTTCGCCTTGGGGTAAGGCAGAGTTTACAATATGTTATAACGTAACGTCATTTGATTTTTTCATTCACGACAACGAAGTATTTTTAAGCAAGATAGAAGAAGTAATATATATCCGTGAAAACTAGGTGATTAATCGGGGACAGTTGTTAATTTGCTCGAAATAGGACAGTCCAATGTCTCGGGGGAAAAAATTATAATGGATGCAAGTCCACTCTAGTCCAATTCAAGTCATTGGAAGTGGTTAGTAATCCAATACTTCCATTAGTATACATTATATGGAATTGTCTGACGCTCAATTCAGGTCCACCAAAATTGAGTCAGATTATTTCAAGTCCGGAATTGACTCGACCTTCACTGGTAATAAGTGTATGATTCTGGTTTCTGTCAGTGACGTAACTAGTGGGGGGGGCATAGGGACGATTCGCCCCTTCTGAGATTTTGAAAGCTTATTCGGCAAATTGGCCAAGTCACTTTTTCCATAGCTGAAAAATTATTTACCGTCGAATGGCTGCATTTTGAGGTCAACGACGCAACTTTCATCTTAGCTAATTTATACTTCTACTGTTTCTCCTTTAAATCATTAAAGTATCCAGGTAACAATGGAGAAATACGAAAATCAGTAAAGATAAACAGCAAGAATTACTAAACTCCATATTTTGCTTAAAATTCCCAACATTTCTAACAAAGTATCAGTGTTTAAAAAATAAGTATCTAGTATAGAACTGAAGGATTTACATTACAAAATGTTTTTATGCGTATATAATGCAGTCAGGAAAGCTGGTTTTATAAAAATGTTTCCAACGGCACTTTACAAGGCCAGATAACTGTCGGAAAATAGCAAAAAACGCATCAGCTTCCGAGGCTCTTATTCGGTTCTCCCTCCACACCATTCGGCTAAATGCCCCCCTCAGTTCAAAACCCTAGTTACGCCACTGGTTTCTATGAAATCATTCAGTTAGTCACATGACGTGGTGCGTGATCCTGGATTGTTGACATCTGTAAATATTCGTTGTCAAGGAAACAATCCCATCACCGCCACACCATTTCATCATCGTGATCATCAGCCGTGAAGCATCGGCGGCGGCCATCTTTGTCTTTCGCCTTGTAGCGTCTTTAACACCAGCATCTATATATTAGCGGTTCGTTTTGGTTGCCAACTCCCCGCTTCACTCCTTCTAACACCCAAGGGGTTTGAGTGGCTTCGATCGGCTTGTTGTTGCTTCATCATCATCGGTTCTGCACCAATAACCTTCGAATTTGGAGCAAGGAAAAGAAGGTGCGCGAAATCGGAAGTTTAATGCCAGCCTCCGGTTATAAGACGTTCTCCCCTTCATCATAGGAGTAAACTTACCCGTCATTATGACGTCACGTTCGTTAAGACGGTTACGGACAGATTATATACGCGTACGGCACCATGAGATTACAGGGAAGATTTGAACTTTACTTGTCGGGGTATTTTTTTTTTTTTTTTTTTTTGGTTTTGTTTTTTTTTTTTTTTTGGATGTCCAACGAGTTTGTTTAGGTTTTCAGGTGTCATTGAACCGTGTCAACGAATTTAGACTTGCGCCTTTGACTGGTAAATTACGGGGGTTGGAAAGTGGCCCTGAAGGAACGTCGTGATTTGGGTAGGAGAGAATAAGTTAAATTAGACGTTGAAATAGAGCCGGTTAAATATTGAATGGCCGCGACCAACAGTGAATCAACGTGAACAGTGAATTTTTCTCACTAGTCGAACATGGATGGCTGATTAAAGATGTGTTTCCACCAGCAGACTTCTGCTGGTCAACATTAAGAAGTGGCTAATTATGGAGAAGAGCTACTTTTCACGCTGTTGACTTAAAGGTGTCTATTATGACAGGTTGTAGCATCTCGCATCGTCTACCATTATTTAGTTTAAACCGTGCGCAATGGCTGTTTGCCGTGACGTCACCATGAGTTAGCCAATGACGACCGAGAACAACGGCTGCTTGGCCGTCTGATTGGACTAGCCCAGTCACGTGATATGCACGTCACAGCAAACAGCCATGGCGTGTGGTATAGGTAGCCCTTGATTTCAACAAGCGAAGGAATGCGCAAAGAAATGTCTTTTTACTCAACAAACAAGCCACGCGGCTCCTTAATTACTGAAGGTAAAGTTGGTGCGTCCGCCTGCACCTGGGAGCAAGCGGTCAAGGTTAACGACATCACTGTCACTAGATGGCGCCCATCTACGGTTCAAATTCTGCGTCTGGAAAACGGTTGACAGATAGAAAAAAGCTCCCGTGATGTCGTTAGGCATAACTATACGGCTTGCTTCCTGGTACACTTGGGCGCACCAACTTTCCACTCAATAATATTAAGACGGCACGTGGCTTGTTTGTTGTGTAAAAATAAATGTTTTTGTGTGTTTTTCTTCGCCTGTTGGAAGTTAAGGGCTAGTACATAACTACACAGCGGCAAATGGCTATAGAGCAGTGACATTTACCGCCATATTGGCACCAGTATGGGTTTTGGAGGGCATAACTACAAGGTGCACTACATAAAAATGGAGAGGAAAACAACGGAAGAAATGACGCCCTTCTGTTTCTCTCTGCAGTGCCCCTTGCAGCTAACCCATTAAGGCTCCATCATAGAGTTATATACAATAATACTACGTCGTGTCACTGCTCTATAGACGGTGCAACTTGTCATTTGGTGGCAATCCTCCTTTAATTGTGGAGCATCGTATGGGTGCGACCTTTTAGCGTTACCAAAGCAGTTCAGAGTCAGACTCGCATGTTCAAAATCGAAAGTGCACAGGGTACTTAAAAATGTAAATAACTTTAAACGAATAATAACAATAACAACGGTAAACGTGATTCCTTATTGTACTAACCTGTTCTTGGCTTACATTACACCACCCCCCAAAAGTCGTTCTTCATCCATATGGACGAGTCCAAACGGGTCAGACTAACGAGGGTGAACGCAATTAACCTTAGGGCCATGCAGGTGTAAATTAGGCCTAACGGTTAAGGAACGCCCCCACGTACTTCAAGACATAGCCAAGACTAAGAGGTTCGTAACCCTGACTTGCGTTCCGATAAGTTAATGTTCGACGGTCGAAGAGAAAACAGTTTTAAAAGCGATCAAGAGGAACCCAACACTTATGGAAATGAGTGCAAAAATCGTGAAACTCGTGACCTTCTCAATAGGCCTACTCGAGTTGGTCGATTGTAGGGGGGTAGCAGCGGATTGTTTTCTACTTCAGGTGTGCGCAGAAAAAAGTTATCCCTGCATTTTGAAAGTTGTGTTTAAGCGACTGTTAGTCCGTGGGTTAGGGCGGTTTGTCGGTACACGTTTTAGAACAGGTGCACGAATTAGAGCTGGAGATATGAAGTTTTTGTGTAATTGCGGCCATTTTTTTCAAGATGGCGCCCAAAAGCTACTACATAAAACTGTCCTTCGTGCGCTATTTTCTGGACATTTTTGTGTGTTAGCTTTTCGGCGCTATCTAGGAAAAAAAAATGGGCGCCATCTTGAAAAAAAAAATGGCCGCCATTACGAAACGAACTAAAAACTCCAGTCTCCGGTTTTAAAGGCGCCGTTTCACCTTTTTCAACTCCTATAGATGGAGCGCCGTAAAATCTTTGAAGCAATATAAAGAAAATAAACAACACTTCGCAGCAGCACCGCAAATTTTCATAACTAAAACGAGGTCACGTCACCCACATCAGCCTATTGG
>JAHWFP010259628.1:0-17896 GCA_023313725.1 Lithobius niger | reverse complement strand
GTTTCTTCGGTATGTGTGGTTTACTACCTGAAGCGTAATTTGAATGCATTCGTCTAAAATTAAGCTATATCAGGGAATTATGACGCGACACCTCGCACGACCAACGTAATTAGTATATGCCACTGCTTGTTTCTTCGCAACCTGAATTACATAGGTCTATTTTCAAAGGCACCCTTGGTGTGGTTGGGGGACTGCATTGGCTCGCAGCGTTCTTTTCGTAACTCCAGCGTTATCGTCAATTTCCGCAAAATGCGCAGAACACGTTTACTCCTTTTCTGCGTCATTCAATCCTAAATTAGCTACTCCTACACTCAGAGCGTTTTTTAATATTACTAGGTAGGCCTAATACGTAAAACGACGTAGATTTGCTTATCCTTTTCAAGTAATTGCCACATTATAACACACAGCATCGCATTTGTTTTTTTAATTTTAGCGAAAACCGAAACGAAGCGAATAAAAGGGAAATGGAGTGGAGGTTCTTGCGTTGTCTCGCTGTCTCTCACAATGCTTGTAGGGTCGTGGCGCATGCACTCTGGCTAAGCTGCGTGCTGCTTCCGTAAGCTTGGCGATAGTTCGTTTCGCGTGTTGGCAACAACTGGATTTAAAATACAATAAAAATGGCGCTGCTCTTCGAATCAAAAGAAACAGCTTTTTGAAAATTGATATTTGGACATACTAAACCTACGTTTGCTGTTTTTTGTGTGTCTAATGTCTTTCTGTGATGCCCTAGGGGCTTATTTCGTAAGTATAAACCACTGGAATTCCCCTTTAAATCAACTCGTTTTCCAAAAAGCTAGGATCATGAAGATGATGAAGGATATAACGCCCCCTACCTGGTATTCCGATATTTCTTTTGTATTGGTACTGACCCGTTGTCTGGATGCCCATATGTCTTCAATGATCCAAATCATTTGTGGATTTTTCAGCATGGTTCCTGTGTCTTGTCAGATCAGTAGGGCTCTTGATGGGTTCTTGAATAGCTTGCGACTGAGCATGTGCAGTGTGATGCCGTAAATTGCATAATTCTGGATGTGGCATGACGCAAGTATAAATTATCAGACACCTTTCCAAGGAGTGAGATATAACAATGTCGAGGCCCACAGGGCCGAGCCATTGTTGTATCTCTCCGAGGAAGGTGGCTGATAACCTATTTATCACCCAATTTTACGATGTCAGTCCGACAACAATAGTATAGCATGCACACAACAAAGGATGAATCGTGCTGACGTTCTTTTGCTGAAAAACGTCGACAATGCGACAAATATGTCATTGCTGACAGCATTGTTATTCCTTCCTTAGTGAAGGGTTCTGTGTGCTCTTGTTTATTGATTTTAACTCGATTCCGAAGTGCCCCATCACCGTTCATACAGCGGAAACTCAACGACGAGCAGCCCCTTCAAATAACTTCTCTTAATTTTTTTTTGAAGTTCTTCGAAGAGGTTTTTAGGCGTTGAGTTTCCACGTTACTGAATCGCAAATAACCTTTACAGTTCAGTGTCATAATGTTTTCGTGCTACAAGAAAAAATAAATAACAAAACGAAAGCATTTTTTTCTTGCTTAAGCAAAACAAGCTCTTCACGGTGCTGTTCTTAATTTTAATCGATACTGTAACGCCCTTTTCAACATCTGGAGCAAGCGTGATGTTCTTAAATTTATAAGCAGTCATGATATTCAGGCGTGATATCCAAGAGCAGGCGTGATATCCTCCTCCTTTTGCATCTCAGTCCTAAACCATTGTTGCAATATCGTCGTGTTCCATTGTTAAAGGAGGACTGAGATCGTGAAATTGGGTGATAACTATTTGTTAGATGAGTTCGTCAAATATCCGGCTCAGAACTTCATTGCAAATTACAACGACAGAAAATCACAATCCTGGTGACACAATAGAAAACCACGAGCATTGCCTTTAACCATTGTTATATCAGGTTACATTGTTATATCAGGTTATCAGGTAAGCACAGAGCTATGTGTAGTGATTTGTTTTCAATCCTTATTGAAGACTTTTGCACTGCATTTAACCAAGGATGCACACAGATTTAACTTACTGGAATTTATTGCTGGCTGGCCATTGTGGCTCACTGGCTTGCAACCAAACCAGTTGGCGTCAACAGGTGGCGCTACATGAGCTCATACCCTTTGCACATTGCCCTTTTTTTTAAGTTACACAATCTCGCAAATAAGAAGAGGGTCTATTGACCCTTTGTGGAAGGCTTGTTTTTTCTGGAACAGGTAAGTCTGCAGGTTGATTTGGATGGATAGTTACATCTTCATCATCACTGTCTCTTACATTGCTGTGCAGTTCAGCTCCATACTTATGATCAGGATTGTGCTACACTTCCTAACATGCTCTACATTTCTACATACAATCTTCCCATCTCTCCTTTTCAAAATAATAGAATTACCTTTCTTTTCTTCGACTTAATAAGGAAGCGTTTCAATGTTAACATCAACCTATGTCTGTGTTGTTGACTTACAAACACTAGAATGCCAGTGATATGGTTGACTCAACAGCACCTCTAGCTTTATCTATACAAGCTATCTCAATTTCTTTTCGTACCCTTTCATTTGTAACTGATTGTAGGGATTGTCGGGGGCCATGTCTAACCAAAGTAGCTTGGTCTTTACATGAAAAGGTAAAAATAGCTCATATGGCAAAAAGTGTGTCGAACAATGGGGAGTTCAGCGATAAATTCGCAAAAAACACGAACAAGGCTTTCTGTAAGGGTTTGCCTTTTACATACGCCGTTCTAAATGGCTTCAGGAACACTTTGTTCATGTGTTCAGTTTGGCCATTGGCTTGTGGTCCGTACAGTGACACTTTCCTGTGATTTATGCCGTTGTTTTTTAGATACTCATTGAATTCTAATAATGTGAATTGTTAGGATCTACGGATAGCCAAACCTTGAGCATAACACTTCTAGCCCATCAATAGTTGACGTGGATGTGATAGATTTAAGTAATACGGTTTCAGGCCATCTCGTGCAGTAATCTTCCAAAACTACCAGATATTGGTTCGTGCTGAAAGGACCACATATATTGAAAGCCAAATTTTTCCAAGGGCTCGATATCCAGTTTGTCTGTTTCAAAGGTTCTGGTTTCTCTGGTTTACCTACCAACTGACATGGTGTATAGTCTTGTATCATTTGCTCTACATCTCCGTCTTTGCTAGGCCACCATACTTTTGGTCTTAGAAAAGATTTTGTTTTTTTTACAATATCTTGGTGTGCCTCATGTGCAATGATTAACACTTGTTTCTTAGGCTACTTTTTAATGTTTTATTGCCGCAAATAAAAAATTTTTCCCCCCCCCCCCCCCCATGAGAGCTCTTCCTTGATCCTACCACAACAGCTTACAGTATCAGGCCATTTACCTATTATTAAATTAGATTTAACAATTTGTAGCTCCACATCATGCTTTGTAGGATCAACTATGTCGCTCAGTATCATAGCTTTAGGAACTGCTTGTTCTTTTACAAAGTTAACATAATTCTTGGTTTTGGTTTGCAAATCTTCATCCTCTCGTTGGCTGTTATCGCTTGAACGTACTCGGTTCGGACTGTCCAAATCTGGAACGCTCTCCCAGCAGAAGTGGTAGATGCTCCAAATCTAAATTCTTTTAAGCGACTCCTCAAGTATCCAGACCTTGCTAAATTTCTCAAGCGTCCAATTGTGATAAACTAGTCATACTTTTTACCAAAATTTTCAAGGACCAGTGTAAGTGCCTCACCGTCCTTCTGACCAACTACCACTCTTCTGATGCCACTTTTAAACGACTCCTCAAATATCCAGACCTTGGTAAATTTCTTAAGCGTCCGATTGTGACAAACTAGTCATAATTTTTACCAAAATTTTCAAGGACCAGTGTAAGTGGCTCACCGCCCTTCTGACCAACTACCACTCTTGTGATGAATTGTATTATTAATATTATTATTATTATAACCTCAATAAGGAATCTGCTATATTATTTTCACCTTTTACATACCTAACTGAAAAGTTGTCATCTTTCTGTTTTTGCTGACGGCCTCGAATTCGGTGAACTTTAAGTGGTTTGAGATCGGTTAAAATCTTAAATCGTGTATCTACAAATACAGATGATACTTTTCACAAGCCCAAATAACAGCATAAGCCTCTTTTTCAGTTTGATAAGATTTTCTCTATACAGGTGAGAGAGCTTTGCTAGCAAATATTGGTTGAAAGATCCCCTCATCACTTTTTTGGGTTGAAATCACGCCTACGCCTATCGGGCTCACATCGACCAATAGTTCTGTATCTTGTGTGGGAGAGTTTCTGTACAATTAAGTACATTCCTACTTGATCTCTCTAATTTTATTCCCTCTCCCACGTTTATTGCTCCCTTTTACATACCATGAGTATAAAAGCTCAATTGGAGCACCACTGTGACTTCTGATTGAGGACGCCCATATATTTGCGTTTAACACTTATTGTAGTGCAGCATTGTTACATGAGAGTGGCCATCTATTCTCTTTACTGCTGACTGTAACTAAACATATTACTGTAACAAAGTACACATCAGTTGTTATCCAATGCCTTATAACTGCTTTCTAGCAGTACTTGTATTGTTGCCCCCTGTATAGCAAACCATTTGACACACAACGCTGCATTTTTAATGAGGGTTCAAAACCAATCTACCAAGAATTATCTGAAGACATTAAACAATCTTCTAATCTTACAATCTTTGTGTAACGCTCATAACAGCATCAGGTGTTAGACGTCCGCCACAATACTCTCCTGGGATGCCATTTTGGAACCTGTAAAACTCTGAACACACGTAAGAAAGATAACTCATTTTTACCCACGTGCAGCCAAACTCGTTCAGTGCAGAGAAGAAATTAGTGGCCCCTGTGTCTTGAAGGGCGAATCTACATCTAACCGTAGAACAATACAGTCGCATTGTGTCACATTGTAAGTTAAATTTCTAGGACTAGTAAGAGGTACAAACGTGGCAGGTGGATGACAGTAATCACGTAAGGGAGATACCTCTTGGGTACTTCTGTGGCTACCTTTTTGCCTTGGGGTTCTGGGTCGCTTTTTTACCGTTGGCAGGCCATTTTTCACTGTATCATGTTATTTGTTTGCCAGTTGTCTAGGTCATTTCCTGAGGTATTCCCAAACATGCAAGGCTGGTGAACAAATCCAAGTTTATGTAGGGTGAGCTAAGGTCCACGTAAATCAGACCACCGGTTACACCAACCATGAGGTTACGTGGTGATCATAATTGACTGAATCACTTGTTGCTTGGCTCATGTTTATGGAAATTGGCTTCATGTAATGCACTGAAACTATATTTAACACTTTTAGAAACAGAATGAAACCGTTTATGAAATAGTATTTGTATGTTTAGAATGAGCAGCATGGAAAATTGACATTTTGTGTTTACTATCAGCTTGGGACCCAGACCACCTTAAGCAGAACAATAACCAGGTTTCAAGATTGACAGGTGGTGAACTGAAAATGATTCCTTAATAAAAGTTATTTTTTATTTTGTTAGACTCATCATGATAGGGGATAGAATCTGTATTGTTGTGAATAACAGTTGGCAGTGGGCTCGTGAGGGTACGTCGAAACATTAAACCTACATATAGTACTGGGAATGAACATAAAACTTCCATCGACTTCATGGAACCATTCATGAAACCATCTAGTTAGCATTGTTCTGTACTGCTAGTTTAAATCCTACTGCCAGTAAGTGGTAAACGTGAAACGTGGATGACATTCCACACATAAGTTATACAGTCTTTGGAACGTTAATTGTCTTTGTCTATTGAATAATCAATGCTGGTGAAGACGATGAAAGTTTGATCTGGGTTAGGTAATGCCCACATGGATCGGGCAATTGGTAGGCCTTAACCGTGAAGTTAGACGGTGATTGGCAAATTGGTTTTTTTCTTTTTCCGATTCGGCTCAGTTATTATACAGTCAGACCTACGTAAACGCAAACGCATAATGCATGTGTGAGCGTAGCTTTATTAATATAGGTTTGTTGCAAATGAAACCAGAATGGCAAGGATCTGGTGGTCACTGACTCCCATCCAATGTTTAAAAAATTAAAAATTACAAAAGTTAAACAGTTTAAAAGTTTAAAACTAATACAGTGGCACGGCTGCAGAGGAAGGATAGATGGTATTGGCTTGGGGTCACGAATGCCTTACCACCAAGGTTAGATCTACCAGGTTGACACAATGGTCCCTGATGGCATCGCCAAACGTGAGGAACAAGTGCGGGGGAAAAGCCGGTATCATTGTCAATGTTTCTTTAACAAATAGTAAAATGATGCATCGTAGTTTAAACGTGGCCAAAACCAATTGTCAATCTTAATGAAGATAATATTAATAAAATAAAATAATAAATTAATAATAAAATTTCTTGCAATAATTGCAAATGGTCAACTGGTGTCCCTTAATAACTCGCCTTTTCTGAGGCTGTGGTCATAGAGTTTAAAATTTATGATAATAATAATAATAATAATAATAATAATAATAATAATCTTTATTGCAGACAATGCTCGAAGTTTTAGTAAAAACTTGTGTGAGCAGCAATACAATAAATACACTGGTTACAGTTTACAAATATATAAATAACACATATCATGATCATTTATTTACACATTTCATTTCACACTGTTGAATGTTTGTACTTTGGTTTTATATTTTTAATTTATTTCCATATTCAACACTTCAGTCATATTTTAGTTTATAATTCCTAACCAGTTTTACGTCAATTAAAAAAGAATTACTCAGTTTCATAATGTTTTAACATCTCATCTAGTAATGCCTTCCTCAGCTCTTTCTTACTTTGGAAAAGTAGTAAATATTTTTCTAATTTATTAAATATATTTGGTATATAGTAGTTTTTATTTTTTGTTCCGTAAGAATTATTCCAATGTGGAAGTTTGTATTTTTGTAACGTTGCTCTTAAACGTTTACTTTTAGTTTCATCATAGTTTTTGTGCATGTTTGTATAATATTTTTTTACTATTATTATATAATCTCGTAGGTCTTTTATTGTTAATATTTTATTCTTAATGTATATGTCGTTTATTTTTTCTCCTTCGTTGCCAAAAAGTACCTTTATTAGTTTATTCTGTACTCTTTGTAGTCTTTGTAGTCTTTGTATGACATTTTCTGTCACAAATCATATATCTTTATGCCATACCTTAAAATGCTACTTATCCAAGCTTTGCACAAAATCTTCTTGTTCTTACTACTTAGTATATATTTCACATTGTATAATTTTGGTATCATTTTTCTAAGTTTATCAATATAGTTTAAAATCCCATCTTGAATCTACTTCTACTCCTAAATATTTTGTCGTATTTTTAATATTTAATTCTGCACATGTTTTTTTATAGTTTTGTGGATTGATTTTGTTTGTCATTAGCTTGCATTGTTCTTTGTGTGAAAATAGTTTAATTTCATTAGTATTCTGCATTTTTGGAACAGTGATGTTTAGTTGTACTGTTTTTTCTTCACTTATGAACAATTCATTCTCAATAAGCCATCCGTTCACCATATCAAAATCTCTTTGTAGATTGTCAATCATGCTTTTATAGTTAGAATTTATTGATATTAATACTGTATCGTCGGCAAACATATATATACATTAATCACGTCACCATACAACTACGCATGTGTAGATTGTAAATTATTAACATAAATACAATTTTTTTTTTACATTATCATAATTCAATATTTCAATAAACAATTTATACAATAAATAATTTATACATTTTCTTTTCATGGCGTTGCAGGTCAATATTTTTTCCCCTTTTAGTTTTATATTCTTAAATATATACTTTTTTTATTTTTCATTAAGAAAGATGAGCTCAATTACACTCGTCTTAAACAGCTCTTTATTCACGCAATTTAATAAATCTTTTGAAATTTCATTGAATAAATTTGGTATAAAATACACTCGTCTTCTCTTCCCATAATTAATTTTCCACGTAGGTAATTTATAACTATTTTTTGCAGCTCTTTGTTAACCCGATTTACTTATTTTTACCTTAAACTTATTGTCAAAGTAATACTTTGTTAAAATAACTAAAATTTTTATTTGCCTTATTTTCATAATTCTATTTTCTTTAAAGAGTATTTTCGTTTTATTTTTTTTTTGTATTTATCCCCGAACAAGATCTTAATTTATTTATTTTGAACTTTTTGTAGTCTTTCAAGTAGATAAACTGAAGTCTGTCCATAAATCTCAATGCCATATCTGATCACACTTACGACCCATACATCAAAAATTATTTTTTTCTGTTTCTTATCTAATATTTCTTTTAATCTATAAAGTTTTGAAATAACTTTCTTAATTTATTTACCGTTTCTTTAATATGCATTTTAAACGTCCAGTTTTTGTCAATTTCAATTCCTAAGTATTTCATTGTTATTTTTTTTTCCAATTTAAAGCATTTTTCACTACATGGATAAGTTTGATTTTTATAATTCAAATTTTTACAATTTCCAAAATGTTTTGTTACCATTTACAATTTTTTATTTTCATTTTTGGTACTGTAATGTCCATTTGTAATGTCTTTTCTTTACTTATAAACAATTCGTTTGCAATGTAGTAATCATTTATTATATTAAAGTCTTGTTATAAATTATTTATCATTTCATTGTAGTCCCTATTTATAGATACCAGAGCTGTATCATCAGCAAACATGAAAATATTAGTATTTTCTGTAATATCAACAATGTCATTTGTATAAATTAAATACAGTAGGGGTCCAAGTCCAGATCCTTGTGGAACTCTGTATTTACTTACAATTGGAAAACTATTCTTTTCCTTTAATTGTATAATTGTTTTTCTATCATGTAAGTAGCTTTTTATTATATTGTGTATTTTTCCTCTTAAACCTAAATTATAACATTTTAAAAAAAAAATGTTTTTATCAAAAGTATCAAAAGCTTTTTTAGATCTATTAAAACAATTCCAATATATTTTCCTTCATTTAACCCTGTTGTTATTAGGTCGTTTAATTCTGATAATATATCGTTAGTTCCCATATTTTTTCTATATCCAAATTCTGATGATGTTAGATTTTTACAGTTATTAAAGAACTTCCATATTTTATTTACAAAAAGATTTTTCCAGAATTTTATCAATTATGGACAGTAAAGCAATTGGGCGATAATTATTTAGGTCTTGTTTATTTCCCTTTTTATGTATTGGTCTTATAGTTTGAATTTTTAACTGCTCTGGCCAAACTTCATGTGTGATCATTGCATTTATTAGTTTACATATTGCTTTTGCAATATTTTTTTTAGTTTGTTTAATGTGATCAGTTTTTATTTTATCTATTCCTGTCGCATGTGTATTATTTAGATCTGTTATAATATTTATTATTTCCTTCTCTGTTGCTTCTTCTAAATACATAGTCTGTTTCGTACATTTCGTATATTTAATCCTGTTTTTTTGTTATTTCTTTTGAAAAATGTCCTTTTTTTATATATGTCATGTTCATCTTTATTTATAGTTCTCAGTTCTATTACTTGGTTCGAAATGTTTTTGTTAAATTCTTTTACAATATAGTTTAAACTTTTATCATTGAAAGTGTTTACAATCTCATCGTCAATTTGTTTTTTATCATTCTTCCCAGTTAACTCATCTACTACTTCCCATATTGATTTATTACTTTTTTGTAATTTATTTATCTTGTTTTGAAAGAATTGTTTTTTGCATTCTTAAATTTTTTTATCAATAAGTTTTTTTCCCTTTATATTTTACTAGTAACTCTTCATTTTTAGTTCTCAAAGCTCTAATTCATTCCACATTTTATTCTTTCTATTTATGCAATCTACTAAGTCATCTGTAATCCATTCTTTTCTGAGTTGTTTATTTTTATTTATATATTTTTTCTTTTGTTTTGCAGTATTATTCTGATAAATTTCGTGAAATTTTTTTATAATTTCGTTATAAATTATTTCTGGTTCATCAAAAGTATTTAAGGAATTCCAATTTATTTGAATTTATTCTTTTTCAATTTGATTATTATTTATCTTTGGTAATAATTCTTTTTTAGCTTCATTTTTAAGTGTTTTGTTATTTTTATCCTCTTTTTGATACCATATCCAAGTCGTTGTCCAATAATGATCTGCAACTTTCTCTGTCAAAACTCCACCTCTTGATTTACCAATTTTACTTTTTACATATATATGATCGATACATGATTTCTGAAGATAATTTTTTTCCATTTTTTAAAACAAACTCTTCTCTAGTTGGTGAGTTTATCTTGCAATTTAATCCTAATTCTGCTAAAATGTTTTCATAGTAATCTATAGCTAGTTGGTCATGATTATCTTCACAGTCTTCACTTTTGTCAAGTATGTCGATATTTAATATCAATTAGCTCTCACCCACAAAGTATTCTCTACTGACGAGACAAGGGCGAAACAGTCTGCCTAGAAATCTTTGTGGGTGAGAGCTAATTGATATTAAATGATCGATTGGTAAAAATTGTCCTAGGCCTGGGTGTCAACCATTCAGTTGAATGGAACCCGAAACAAGCAGACGTTTCTGCTCTTTCGCTTGCTGAAACCGTATTCGTTTCGCCCTTGTCATATGTCGATATTCATATCACCAATAATAATCTGATGTATACTATTGTCGCCGTTTTTGTCTAATCTCTTTTAAAGATTTTGAAAAAAACTTTTTTGTTTGATGTTGGTTTTCTATATATGACCACAATTTGCATATCTTGGATTTTATTAATTTTATCATGTATTTCAATTACAAGAATGCAATTTTCTTCCTGATCTATTTTATTGTAGGTTAAATCAAAATTTGTTTTTACAAACGCCATCAAACCACCACCTCTAGATGTATTTTCTCTAGTAATCACTAATTTATCATATCCCTTCAAATTATAGTAATCAACTTCATCTTTTTTATATTAATCTCAGTTAATATGATCAGTTCCCAATCAATATTTAAATCCACAATACTTTGTATAAAAGTATCCCAATTCAATCTTAAAGATCTCATGTTTAAATGTAACAATTTCATATTTTCATAATTTTTTACATCTTCTGCAATTTGTATAGTCACATCTTTTTTACTAAAGATCTTATTTACGTAGTCACTTGTGACTAAATCGTTTTCGTCATGCACTATTTTCACTTCTTGTGTATCAGAGTTTTTTCTCATCATTATTTTTCCGTTTTTAAACCAAACGTATTTGCAGTCATTTTCAGCTGTGTAGTTCTTTGTCATCTAAAAAAAGTCGTTTTGTGTTCGGTGTCATATTCTCATTTAAATAGATACGTTTTTTGTTCCCATTCTTATATACATTGTCATTCGTTACAATTCTTTTCTTCTGTTCTAACTATCTGTTTCTGCTTTTTCTATTTTTAAATTGTATTATCACGATACTTGGTTTTTCTTTGTTTCTATTAGGTATTCTGTGAGCTATTTCAATTTCACTGGCGTTGTAGGGTATGTTGAAGTTTCTTGCAACATTTTCTATTACTTGTTCAATATTTTCGTGTTCTAGCCAGTCAAGCTGACCGATTTCCAAGTTTCTGTTTCTTTCGTATTGTTCTTTGTCAGCTATACTTCTTTGCATTTCTCCATTTTTTTTTTCTATTGCGCCGTATCTTACATCTTTATTTGCAAGGTCTTGTAATTTTATTTCGATTTCATGTATCCTGTTTTTCAAATCCTGGTTTTCCTTTTTTAGATCTTTTGTTCTTCACTTAAAAATTCGATCATTTTCTTAAAGTCTTCTAGCTCTGTGCTTTGTTTATCAATTTTCGTGATAAACAGGTCAATTTTTCTTTCCATTCTTTTCCTGTATTCCCTCTTTTGCTGTTCTGTCTCTTCATTTTTTTCTTCATCTTCTTCCTTGTCTGATGATACTTTGTCATCTTCCCTTTTTTCATTTTCATCTGTATTTTCGTTTGATTCTGAAAATGTTCTTGCCTGTCTGCATTTTTGTTTACATTTCCACTGGGCTTTCTTCGCATCATTCATGGCTTTCCATGTGTTCTGCTTCAGGCCTGCAAATTTATAGCAATATTTTAGGTTTCATATTCCACATGAAACCCAATCTCCTTGGTTTCCTAATTTCCCCTCGCAACCTCCTTGGTATCTTGACATAGTATTTGTTTTCAAATATACTATTTAGTCAGTTTGTAGATTTTTTGTGTGTTCAGTCTTATTTTCCATTTTTTCTAGAATATTTTCAGTACAAAACTGAAAAGATGTTCAAAATTTCACTTTGTTTTATTTTGGTTCAATTGGTTTCAGTCTGGGTCACTTAGGTTTAATCCGGTTTCACACTTTATGAACTGCTTGTGTACTTTTTCTTTTTCGAATGCAAATCGAACACTCCCAGATTTTTATAACTTCCTTATCACAACACGAAATTCGATCGTTTTGCCTCAAAATAAATTACTGTTTTCGCACTGTTTTTCACGAGGGTGATTCACCAAAACCATGTCATTTTCTTCTATGGTGTCTTATGTGTCATTAATACTTCTCAGTTCAGATATATCTTCTGTATTTCCCTCCTAATTCATCACATTTTCTGCACCGAACTTCAGCAACCCCCCACATGGCAGCCATGATGATGACGTAATGATAACGATATAATAACAATGATAATGATAAGGGTTTTTCACACCCTTTATGGTGTGAAGGAATACAGCAGTGCTAGGGTCACTGACGCTGATCCCAAAGGTCACTTGAAATAAAATTGTTAGTTGGTGTAATAGTGTGATGATCTCCTCAGGAAGATTCGAAGGTCTACCATGTTCAGTCCCTTCCGAAAAGAAAAGACTGACTGGGAACAAACCAACTCTTATGACAACGAGTTCCTTGGGTCTGACAACCAGCACGGTAAAGCTGGAGGCACGAACATCTAAGTGTGCACTAGGTAAAAACCACTTTGTAACAATGACCCTGAATGCGTTTTTCCTTTGATAGTTCGAAAAATGGTACATCTACAGGAAGAAAGCCCCTAATAATCTTAAACGCAAGAATGAGATCTGCCATAAGGCGACGCAACTCAAGTGGGTCAAGTCCCAAACGCTTAAGACGAGTTGGGTAAGTTTGTTTACGTAAGCCAGGCAATGGGGACGTAAAACGATGCTGGACAGACTCCACATGATCAATGTCTCCTAGTAGGCAAGGGGACCATACTGGGCTTGCATACTCCAAGAGTGTTCGAACGTAGGTCGCAAAGGCACGTACCAGTATAAAAGTATCACCTGATCATAGCCATTTGAAAAGAAGCATGCAGGAAGCAGAGTGTGGTTATAGTTCTGCAGATCCTTTCCTGCAATCGTCCTACCAGTGTGGCAAAGTAAGAAGACTACATTGCATCCTCTTAATGGGAGGTCAAAAGTTATGAACGTTTGCCTTTACTGTTTTTTGCTTTTGCTTTTTAACTGTTCAATTATCTTGTTTAATGTTTGTCCCATGTCTTTCTTGGTCATTTTCCGAGGTGCACCCAAACAGGCAAGGATTTAAAGATGGTCAAAGTTCACGCGGTGTTAGCCAAGGCCCACATGGATGAGACCATTGGTTGCCCCTAATTGTGAGCTTATACGATGATCACTGTCGACTTGGTCACAGTCTGGTCAGCTCTTCTTTATTCGAGTTGGCTCAATGTACAGTTAGGCTTACATAAAGACAAGGTAGTGTTCATGCGTGAGCGTAGCTTTCTGTGATTGTACTGACTCAAAAAGAAAAATGCAGGAATTGTTGCAGGAAGTGTGTACACCCATTCTGTCTGAGTTACTAAGTCATTAATAAACAGACATAAATCGCTGGAAATAATATTAAGGAAAATTGGAAATTAGCCAACAGCGAAAATGGTACACTAGAAATAACGTAGTTCAGTAAGACACCTTTATGCACTTACGTTTCATCGGAGTGCAACGGAGAGATTAGGGCGCTATGCAAGTGATCTGGGGGCAAACTGGGTGGCCGGTTCGAATCCGGGTCATGCCACTCCGATTTAACGTAAGTGCATAAAGATGGCATACGGAACTACGTTATTTCTAGTGTATGATTTTCGCTGTTGGCTAATTTCCAATTTTCCGTACTAAGTCATTAACATGATCACCGGGTAGTAAGGGTCTAATGCTTAGCAGCGTCTTACTGGCCAAATTTTACACCTAGACCCTTACAGTCAAAGCTTGTCCGTGTTCCTTACAGGTTTTGATTTTTAGACCCTTACTTTTAACTTTTAACGATACGGTTTTGTTTATTAATCCGTGTTACTTTGAGAATTGTAATAAATAGGTGTGGTGGTGGATGAGGAGTTGGGTGTGTGTGACACCTTTATAATTATTTGTTGTTTGTTTTGTTGCGCCGCCTTTAAGCTGGGTAAATAGCTATGGCCTTACTAACCTGGCTATCGCTAATGTTAACAATAGAAACAAATCCTTTAATCTTCAGTCTATGTCTTACAGCTGGCGTTTGCTAAATGGCATTGTTGCAAAAGAAAATGTTTAAAACAATGTAAAACAATCAATCTGGTCGTTTAGAGCTCCATAACCCCTGAACCACTTGGCCAATTATAAAAGGCATTATGGAAAAGCCACATCTACGGAGCAATACCTGTAAAATGAACTAAGAACCAGCTTTACGGGACAAATAGTTTGACCTGTAGAGAGGACAGACGAAAGGTACATCCCCAGAACAAGACCAAGACCAAGAACAAGACCAAGAACAAAAAGTTGTCTATTTGGCCCCTCTCTGTATCTCGGATTTGGTTGGACTGAATTTCACAATTTTTTGAATGTAGACACGCCTTGACTAGTCGAGGCTAGATTCCAAATTTGGTTTAAAATTTTTCAATTTCGACGGAGTTATAAGATCTCAAAGTTGAAAGTTTAACACAGAGATCCTAGGTCGACCCTTATTAATTAATTATTAAACTGTCATATCACCATTTTCTAACAACACTATATAAACTTTGTGTCAACACATTTACTTTGCTCTATGTTTAATTCGTTTCAATAAAATGGTTCATTTATTCTGTTTACCCTTTTATCCATGTTTACACATTTCATCACCCTCATCAATGTCTCAGCACTTTGCTTTTCATTAATTACAATTTTTTTTACCGGAATTCACCAATAAGCGAATAACCTCTTAATTTAAACGTCTTTAAAATAATGTATTTACAATTTGTTACGTTATTCTCGTATTTACTTCATGACGCTTCAATATCAACATTATAGGTTTTCACTTCTAGTTTTTTCTTTGCTAAATTCCTAAAAACCACTGGTAATTTTCAATTAATAATTATCTCCACTCATTATCTGCACTATGACTTCACTGGAAAACACCAAATTTACCAAGAAGCATCAAATCTGGTTGCCACTTCTAGCCCCGTCAGCCGCCAATTTTCTGCTTCTCGAATCTCTCAAGTTATTAACTGATTTAAAAAAAATCCCAACGATAGCCTTTTTTGAATATTACTTTCATCTTAACACAATTCCTTCATTACGACTCTGTGAAATCGTCCAATTACAGCTCTTCACTGCCACACTCAATGAGCGTTTTCCCTATAACCGCAGGACAAGTTAATAAAACTTGCAATAATCATTCAGGAATTTCTTTCTCATAAACTAACAAAAATACAAACGAAATTATAAAAATGTAAAGTGCAATAGCATTATGTGTTGAAGCAACAAGCACAAGTTTCCAAACGGAAGCACCAAAACTATAGATCTATTTTGTAAATATTAAACAGAAATCCGGATTTTTCTTTAAACAAAACCCATTAGATTGCTGTAGCCAAGACATTTTCGCTGGCAGAGAATGGACCAAATCTCTTTGAATTTAGCCATTAACTTAATTGGTACTTTATTTTGTATGATTTTATGAAAAACCATACCAAATACTTTGTACAGCATCATACAAAAACAACACAGTTAACACATATCAAGGTTTTATAAGTTTTGTTTTACATGTCCCACTTTTTTCAAGTTCATTTTCTTTGAACTTTGTAAGAATCATTGTTACCTGGTGCTACATTACCTAGGTTTATCAATCATTGAATTTTTCAACATAATACCAGTATAAATCTTTAAAACAAACAACAATTTGATATCAGCATTTGGAATTTTTATCTTGGACACCTTTTAAACAACTCATTTCGTATCATGCTGTTAACAACTGTGACTAGTTCGCTAAAGTGTTGATGATCCATTCTTATACCCGTTGTACAATGTTTCATCTGTTTTCAAGCATTCCACGCCAAAACAAAACTTCAACGAACACTGCACGGAAGACGCATATTTTTCTCTCAGACCTGTAGCATCTGTAGCGATCTCCCATTAATTTGCTGATTTTGATGAGCAACATCTCCAGATAGCCTCAAGAAGGTGACGTCATCAGCCTTCAGTCTTAACAAGACTTTAGTAATTCACCAATCAAACTTCAGTTTAAATTGAAAAGCATTGTACAGTGTACACATTGTTAGGCAACTTCATTGCGTTCAATACCGAGTTACGAATGAGCTTTTGTCATGATGCCAAATGTGATGAATCAACTATCAAATGTAACTGCATTGTTGTGTCGCACAAATCTAGACACACGCTAGTGTGGCGCCGCCAAGTAACAGTAGATTGTCCGATTGTAGACATCCGATTGTTAAAAAATGATAGTTAATGAATACAAAGGCGGCAGCACTAGCAGACTGTGTCTTTTAACTGAAACCAACTTATACCTGATTTCAGCACACTGGTGTAAATTCTCCATGCGGTAGAAATGTTTGCAAATCGTTTGAATCGGGTGTCTTGGGTCCAGTAACGAAGAAAACGTCAAGACGAAATGTGGAACGTGTCCTTCATGGAAAAAAAAGTGCCCTTAATAACGTTGAATTTGTGTTACTGGTGACTAGCAACTAGTAACTAGTTCGCAGGCTCCCACGTTAATTCTCATAAGGTAAAACGACATGTCTACAGCTGATTAGGGAAAGTTGCCAGATCTAAATTTCGGCAGACAGGTAAAGCGTCGTATGGGGAAGTGCCTTTTTCTAAAATAGGGGTTGCAGCTAGAAGCACGTGGCCCTGAAGTAGCTCGTAAGTGCAAAATTATTGTTGTAACCATTCTTTGTATTGTCATTCAACAGTAGATTATAACATGTTTAAGTGTTACACGCTTACCGTTTCAGAACCTAATTGTCAGATTTTATTGTTGTTGCAAGTAGTTGGTTCACTAATAGGTGGGCAAATAGGTTGCAATGGAGAGCGACGTAGATGTAGAGGCTTTGCTGAGTGAGTTGCTACGAGCAAGAGTGATACAAGACTGTGAAGTAAACTTTGGATTAGTCTCCGATGAGACCTTCACGCAGGTCATGCGTGTTGCTGAGATGAAGGGCATATCAGAGGTGAGAGTCCGGCGATTTGGTGTGACGACAGACGTTAGGGCTAAATCGAGCAGCCAAGATGGCGGCGCAGCAAAGCAAGACAGAGGCAGTGTGCAGGGTGCGGTTGAAGAAACGGACAAGGAAAAGGGAAGAGTATCAGCGGTAAAGACAGTTTCAAAGTTGTTTAGCGAGGCAGTGGCGGATGCTGCAGGAAGTGTTTGGAGTGAAAGTGGATCTGAATCGGAGGCAGTGGTTGAAGAGATGATGATACAGCGTAGGAGGCAATGCAGCTTTCAACTGTTGAAGAAACTTTATGGAGGTGGACTGGCTAATGTACAAATGCCGACATCAGTAGTGATGATATGCCATCAGAATGGCAGGCCTTACTCTGCAACGAAAATGTAATACGCAGTGGAGCAAGTGGTTGGGCGTGGGAAAATCACGCATATTAAATCTTTGCGAGGTCCCCACACTTTCGAAATAGTTTTGAGTACGAGAGGGATCTAAAATCTAATATAGTTATCAATGGTCACCCGGTAGAGATGTTTG
>JAHWFP010259620.1:0-13717 GCA_023313725.1 Lithobius niger | reverse complement strand
AGCCGCTGATAACCGGCGTACTGAGAACACAGCCGCCGGAACTCCTGCAAGTACCTTGCTGTCAGAGTGAAACCCTTCGAAAGGGACGCCAGAGCGAAAATGAAAATGCCACTTGGGACAAGCCAAGGGGCCACTGGCATCCCCCCCAGCCTCAACGGGGAGAGAGATTCTACGTTTGTAACTCATTTTCTAAGGGCTTGAAAAATTTGTGACATAATGTTTATAAGGGGTAAAAATAAAACGGACGTCATTGGGGGATCATCCCATTAATACCATCCCAGTCTCAAAATTGACTTTACGAAAATCACAGTACCCACTTCGTCAACCCACAATAGGATTTCCTGCATATTTTTTGGAAGAATGATATCGCTACTTTGCAAGGCGCGCATTTATTTGTGAAAATTTGGCTTTCTTCCTGCCGTTTGTGGTTTTGGTTAAAAAATATATTTTGCTGCATCTTAAGAGAATATTCAAATTGCAAGTTAAACAAATTTGACAGAATGTGAACCAACCACACATACAGGAACCTATCTACTTTACGCAAGCAAGTACCTTTAAATATTCAAAAGAGATATTTTTCGGATTCCATTGGCTTCACGTGTTCATCCACTACTGGTTTCACTGAATGTATCAAACCAGTGGGCCGCAGGGATGCCAACCTTTAGGAAAATGAAAATGAATATTTTTCTACATCAGCTCCCCCTCCCACATAATAAAAATAAGCTCTAAACTGCTACGTTTTAAATCCAGGAAAACTTTTGCATTATTGTGGTGATGAGCAGACGTGATTTAAAAAAATCGCTTTGCTCAGCAACGCATACACTTAGGAAAACAAAATAAGAAACAAAATGAGTCGTTATGATTTGATTACGGATTGACAGTTTTGCTCAAAACAACATAATACTAAACTAAGCAGTGCAATGCAGTTTCCATTGATCAGAAAATTCACTGAAATAGCCAATCATTTTTTTTTTGGCTAAAACACGCGGCAGTCTCGTGGGGCAATATTTACTCAAAACGCTGACTGTTTTCGTTTAAATGCTTGACGATTTCAAGCATTTAACAGAATGCTCAACGGTTCTTCTTCGCTCAGAAAGACTTTTTTGCTGACCAGGAACATTTACACTACGAGTAAAATTATTCTGATTTAAACCATTATCTAACTTCCTAAGTTCGAGTTCTCAATTATTTTCAAGTTATCTACTTCGGAATTCAGCTTCATGCTATTTCAGTCATATCGGTTAAGTTCATGCTCCATACGTCTAAGTTCATGTTCTTGGATTCTTTCCAATTGAGCAAGTAAAATTCGTTCGTTCTCGGATTTAATAAACTTAATACTATTAGATTCCTTCAAGTTTTCTTTTAACCTTCTTGAATTTCCTTAGATGCTAACCAGTCCATTAGATTAGAAGGACCTAAGATGCTGTGGTGTAAAATATTTTTTTATTGTAATGAGAATGATAAACAAAATTAATGTCAACCAGCCTTCGTCACTGCAGAACAATCTCGATTCACGATTCACTTGCAAATCGTGACGGCGTCCATTTTGAAAAAAAAACGCAAGTGCAATATGCAACAAAAACACCCAGACAAAATAACTGGTGATTCAATTAAAACATTTCAATCCAGTGATCTTGACAACAATTAAGCTGCGAGTGCTGCCCCGGAAGTATTTGTATAGAAAAACATACTAGCCTTATTATACTGGCACATCAATACCCAATCCCAAGTTTATTTACCAAAATACACCGTGTTTTTTACCCGGAAAACTTCGAACCAATCGATTTATTCAGCAGAAGAAAAAGCACTGTTTTCGCTGCTCACGAAAATCTTACCCACACCCACATTTTTTTTTTTTGGTGGGGGGGGGGCAAGAATGCTCGGAAAATAATTAACCAACCAATTTATTTAGTAGAAAAGTATATATTCTCTATTTTTACTACCCGGGGAAATCTTAACTCACTACGAGAAAAAATACTTATGACTACAAAAATTACTTGCCCCTAATCAATCTAAGTATTTTGCCCAGTTACTTCCTGTGCTATTATTTTAGCTCAAAAGTAAATTCACACAACAGTATCGGCTCCACCCAATGATTCGAAAAATTTCTAACGCTTGCATTCCTAAGGAATTTCTTGTCACCTATTAAGAGTCCTTTAAATTGAGAACAAGCACCAGCTTCACAACGTCGATAAAATCCTTACTTGAATAAGTTTTTCCCAAACTTCAAATCCTGCTTCATCTTCTTGTCTGCATGGAGGACAGAGTTTCGGCCCGGTAATGGTGGTGGACATGTGACTGAAGATACCGATCCCAGATCAGGTTTCTATGATGAACAGTGGCTGTTTTTTAACCTCCATTTTTAATCCCATCGTTTCCCAGGAGGTGTAGGTCACAAACCCCAACGTTCGCCGAGCAGCTCTAATGGAGCCATGCAGCTCCCGGGCCATGTTGGGATAGCAGGGAATGAACAAGCTGATTCTGCTGCGAAAGGGGCCCTTTCTGGCCCTCTCGGTAGGGATCTCAGCCTTGTTCCCTCAGATGCCTTTCCAACTCTGCGTCTGAGGTTACACGCTTTTTGGCAAACCTTGTGGGACAGACAGGACGGTAATAAGTTACGGACCATTAAAGGCATTGTCGAGGAGTGGCACTCGGCGTGTCGCCGCAGTAGCCGTGAGGAGGTCGTGTTGGCCCGTTTGCGAATTGGTCACACCCGACTTACTCACTGTTTCCTTTTGCGGGGGGTTGACCTTCCTGAATGTTCTTGGTGTCAACGGCCACTTACGGTCTGGCACTTACTTGTTGATTGTCGCCATCTTGATGGTGTTCGTCGTCGGTTCCATCTTCCGCATGACATTGCGCGTCAGTTGGGCGATAAGTCTGTCCTCCTGTCCGGTGTTTTTCAATTTTTGCAGGAGGTACAGATGTATGACAAGATTTAGATTAGGGGTTTGAATAACATCTCTGTAATGTGTGGTGCAGTGGCAACCCGGACCACTGCACTGTGACTGAGGTTGGCGCTAATGACCAAGTTGTCGACGCGTCATTAAGCCTCAATCCCTCCCCCCCCCTCTAATGGAGTGCCTTCTGCGTAGGTCACTTTTACGACTCTGTAGCACAGGGATTTGCACCACATAAGGAGAAAGCAAATAAATAACGAGAAACAGAGTGATACGAAGTCAACCAACCCCCACCATTTATTATACAGAAAGTTCTCTTTATTATTTATTATTATCATTTATTATAGTTCTCTTTATTATACAGAAAGCCAGAGTCTAAAAGGTGATCTAGATAGCTAGCAAACTTAAGTTTACCTGAGAACTGGCAAACTGAGAACCGTGATTACAAGCCGATTCCTGTTTAACTAACGCTTTCATTTCCAACCATAGGCATGAATGTCCCTATGTTATAAAGTGGTAGCATTCAAAAAGAGAGCAGGCATCTGTGTCGTTGGTGTGTGTTCATATCATTGTACTCCTTTCAAACGTTTCTAGAAAAAGTAAATCATTCTGGTTTTGTGCGGTCTTGGTTAGGTCATCATTTGGCCCTTTTTAGTTCTTAGATTTTAGATCTTATTTAGTTGTAAAGCCATTCTGGCGTACGTGAAAAATCCACTCATTTTTATGTGAAAATACGCGGTGTTTTGTTTTATTGTGAGACAGACTAATAAAAAAAGAAATCTGAAGTAATATGGTAGAAAAAGGAACTCGACATCATAGTTCAATTAGTACAGTTAATCCGATTCAAAGTAGAGTTTCCTTGTTTTTCTTTGCTTACGTCTTCTGATCGAAATTGCATCAATACTACCAAATAAGTTACAATAGTACTGCTGATCTGAAATATAAAATATAATATTAAAAAAAGGCTAATATTTATTGCTAATAATTAATGCTCATAAAAATATGTAGTGTGCAAAAAGCCACTGTTTTTTATTAGCTTGAAAGCAACACAATTCTTTATAAGAGACAATTTACGTGTTTATATTCAGTAAAATGACGTCCTTTTTGAGGTATCACAGATCACAATTCAAAAGACCTTACATGAATTTTTGCAATTGAATCCCATACAAGTTTCGAAATTAAGGAAAATGTCTCGTATCCAGAAGTCGGTCGATCAATAGATTTTAATAGGCTTTCAAACACTGAACTATTTTCCAAAAATAATTTCAAGGAGAGAATTCAAGCTTCATGACGCGTCGACAGCTGGTCATTAACGCCAATAACATTCACAATGCAGTGGTTGCCATTGCACAATACATATGTTAAATAAATCCCAAATAGCAAGGGTACAAACAGTACAACTGAGCTATCGTTGGACTGCTGATGAACAGTTATAATGCTTAAACATTCAATTCTAGAAGTTGAAACAGTTCCGCAGGATCTCAGCATAAAATAAGATACAAGTAGCACCGAAATGTCAAATAAATAAAGCAATAAATTACGCGGTTTAAAATATGTTGAACGACGCAGAACAACAAGAGATGTTTTTGTTTGGCCAGACTGACACGACTTGCTTCCACAGTTCAAAGACCAACAAGCTTTAATTTTGACCATTCTTTACAATTTTGGTCTCTGTTAAAACCCTAGTACAAGGAAGCATAACAAACATATGCCACTAATTATAACAGTTCATATGGTACTTAAATTGGTAGGACTTACATTGCTCCCATTTATGGGGTTGTCAGTTTGCCAGAGCCATTGTGCAAATAAAAGTCACCAGGGTGCTGCTCTGTACTGTCAGTTGGAGGGTGTTGGAATTTTAATGCCATCTTAATGTAATGTTTATTAAAAAAGTACGCCAGCTGCGCATGATGCGAGTGATTACGATTAATAATTTTATTGACATTTGGGTAAACAATGTGGTAAAATTCCAACATTTTCCTGACCTGCCAGTCTTTACCAATAGCTAGGGATCGCTTGGCTGTCGGATCTAGTAGATATCCAGTGTTATCAAAATAAACTGTTGCAGAGTATGAGGAGTCGTCCTTACTAATTACGGCAGTTTGTTCCACCTTGTAATTTAATTATGCTGATTTCTTTAATATTAGCGCCATTGCGTCCCTTGCATGCAATGGAACAGACTGTGTGGGTGCAATACATTGTAAAATCGCAAGTGTTTTTGCGCGCGGGTCTTTTTGTGTCAAAATTTGGTGTCTTCAGCAAAGACTGTAGGGTCATTATTCGGGCGCTCACAACAACAATTCTTTTTGGCTTTACTGTTCACCTAGTGGGCTCGTAAGCTCTGGGGATGTCTGGTACGTTCACCCATTCGGTTTAGTTGTCTGGATTAGCATTGTTGGGTTTGGGGGTAAAGGATTAGCGCTATTTGCTAAGGATTATAACTTGGGAAATCGATGGGAATAACGCTTGAATTTCAAATGAAACAATGGCAGCTTCAGGGCAGGTTGGAGCGGTTTGATCCATGTATTGTTTGGCCTCGGAGCTGTTCTTTACAGTGTTCGAGGCAAAACACTATATCAAACAAACCATCCCTAGCCCTCTTGAAGCTGCCATTGTTTTATTTGACGTTGAAATGTTATTCCCATCGATTTCCCAAGTTCTCATCCTTAGCACTTTGCGAAGAGGGTATCTGAGCAATCCCACCATTGACCAACTATTGGACACAGTGCAACTTATTTTTGAAACAACGTTTATCGGATACAATGAAGGTTTCTTCCTCTGAATAACGAATCTCAACGTTCCTTTGTGACCTTGTACTTGACGAAGTTGACGTATATGTTAATCAATGCTTCACTTCACAGATTCTCTGCTGGTCTAGGTATCGTAAAGACATTTTTTCCAGGTTTTCCAACATCCAGCTTACACTCACGATGCTTGTGCTACACTCGATGTGTTTGATCATTCTGTAAAATTTACATTTAACTCCGAAGAATAACATCAATTCTATTCTCGAAATGTTAGTAAAAGGTACCAACAGTGTATGAACCTCTCCAAACTAAACTGTTCAGTAATTCATCGTGTTACCCTACTCTCGTCCCGACCATTGTTAAAACGATGCTGTATAAATCCCGTATTCGCACAGTTGCAACAATGCTCAACAATGGTTGCATGCCTATTCTGCACACTTATTTTGCATAATTATTTTTGCACACTTTTAGAATTCTTACAAGTATGACCATATTTCTAAAGCAATATGTTACTTTGGATCAAGTTCGGACTGGGAGGGGTCGGGAATATACTGCAGAGGCCTCAGGTACACTCGGACCGGGCGAGGGGAATATGGGGAGCGGGGGGGCCGCCCCCCCAAGCCCCGGCGGAAGAAATTGGCATACATTTCAAACGTTTTCCTGCACTGAGCGGTGCACTTTTTACACGAATTCATTTCTAATTTTTAAAAAAATTAATTTTTGAAACAAGGGTTTCCTACACTGTGGGAGGATCAAGAGATTTAGCGTAGTTTTAAAGAAATCAGCGTGAATTTAAAACGTTTTCCTGAACAATGAATTCATGTGAAATTGTTCAATAAAGTTTATTTTTTTTAACAAAGGATTCTTGTAGTGGGTGCCTTCCCGGGTTCTCGGAAGGCCCAATCCGTCACTGCTTTGGATCAATACTTTAAATTTTCCGCAGTGTTACATTCTAAGCCTCCATCATTACTTTTTTTAACAACTGCAACAGCTCTATCGCCGGCATTATTGGTCGATTCCGAAGTGCTCCTTCAGCGAACAAGGGAAATAAGATTTCCCCCCCTCAGACTGCAACCAAAGTTTAGTATAACAATGTCCAGTGTGGGGTGACTGTTCAAAGCGTATTGTTAAAGTATCGCTGTAACTAACTGATGCTTCATTTCGAATGTCCCCTTCGACGAACAATGGACATTTTAACAATACGACGCTTGAAACGTTATATCAAACATACTGTTAAAGCATTGTTGTACGATTGTTGTTCGAGCTTTCGGAAAACAAGGAAATGAAAAACTTCTCCTTTCTTCTGACAATGGTATTTTTGTTCGGCGCTGCTGCTACACGAAATGAAGGTAGGGTAATAAGAAAGTTATAACATGATTTTACAAAAATGGGCCGGTATAAGCAATTTAATGCACACTTTTGGTAGAGCGATGTCCTCGGAGGTGTAGAACATACTCTTGGCTTCTCCCCCTCGGACGATTCCATACCTCCTCGTACGTCCCTCTACCAACAGTGTGCATTAAATCGCTTATACCGGCCCATTGTTGCAAAACCATGCTATAACCATTACTCATACCACACTTACGTTACGATATGACACTGCACAGACCAAATTCCCTTTGGTCTGAAATTCTTCTGCAAAAGCCATAAGAGCCTTTCAACAGTTCAACACGGACTTCACACGTGAAGAGGAAGGAAACCGAATTAGGAATAAGTATGAAGCCAACCTGTTTCCCCTAAAGGTCTGCAACAAACCGTCAATCGGCAGACAATCCAGAAAGCCGCAATTGGAACAATGGTTGTCTCATGTACATACACCTGTCCTCCCTTCCACTGATTACGTTTCAACAACCAAGGTGCAATTGCCTACCCAACCATCAACAACCTCCAAACCCAACGATCCAACGCCAGGCAATTACACTAACTTGGTCAAATTACCTTATATCCATGGTGTGAGCACCCGAATAATGACATTATAGTCGTTTCAGAGGAAACCTAATCCCAACTCAGAAGTGACCACGCACAAAAATCTGATGATCTTATACCCAGGCAATTGAGTTGAACCTGCACCGTCAGGTAAAACTGTCAGGTTAGGAAACAAGTAGGAATCTTTCCACACTCTTAACCAAAATGTCAGTAATCCTATTTTGACTCTAATCCCTCTGACTCCATCATGTATAGCTGGTATTTTTTAAAATAAACATTACATTAAGATTCCCCAATACATCAACTGACTATACAGAGCCCATCGCTGGTGACTGTAATTGCACAATGGGTCTGACATACTGACAAACCCTTAATAGAATCATACATACGTCCTACCTAGAGAATGCTAGTTTGGTGTCTGTCCCGCAAGTGTTGGATGGTTATAGTTCAGCTAATTGCCAGGCTAGTCACATTAGGCCTGGTTATCAAATAGGCGAATAATGTTTTGGCTTTAATCAGACTGACACTGGTTGTTTCTACAGTTCAAAGAACAACAAACTTTAACTTTCGACCATTCTTTAAAATTTTGGGCTTTATCAAAAACATCAAAATATACATAACTGTGTATATTGTTATATTTACTGGCATGTTTTAATGTTTGTTTTGCTTTGTCGTCCTAGGTGTTTTGATAAAGACCAAAATTGTAAAGAATGGTCGAAAATTAAAGTTTGTTGTTATTTGAACTATAGAAACAGCCATTGTCAGTCTTGTTCAAGCGAAAACATTCTTCGTCTGTTTGATAACCAGGTCTCATGTGACTAGCCTGGCAATTAGCTAAACTATTACCTTCCAACACTTGCGGGGCAGACACCAAACTAGTATTGTTTTTAACGTGAACACGACAGCTTTCCTGTGGCAAGCAGATGCATACTTAGCAATGTTCAGAATTCTTCCTACACTCTGCATCTTTCCCAGACTGGTATCTTACGTTAATTACCCCAATAATTTACTGACAGTTCTTTTTATGAACAGGACGGAAAACCACATGGGACGAAAAGGTTTGCATCTGTATTTATTTAACACTTCTTTTTATAAGTTTACTTTTTCTCCCCTTTTTTATTGTTGCAAGAGTAAAGTACTTCTGCAATATAGTGCAATGTTACTATGCTGCACAGTAGCTCAAAATTCTAATTCATCATGCAATGTTGATGTTAATCTGCATCCATCGTAATGTCTACGCAAGAATTGGTTGAAGAAGAAACCGGTGTTGCTGTTTTGTTTTTATATTTTTCGTAACAACGCTAGGCCATGCCATTGGAAAACTCTGTAATGCCCTCTACCCGGATAAGAGTCTGTCTCCCCTAAGTAAATTTTTTATGGAGGTTTTCCAATTTTTTCCAGCTTTAAGTCATCATATGAAACGCCTTCTATTCCCACTGAGAAATCATTAAAAAGTTAAATTTAAAACTTGAAAAATCTGAAAACCTACTGTCATGAATGTCGTCATGTTCACCGAAAATAATCTTCCAGCCGAAGTTATTTCAACTGACGATTGACTCAAAGTGGTCAGCAAATCCTGTAATAAAATATCAAATTTTATGCGTATGTCTACCAAAAACTGGGTTGAACATTTAGTTCCGTGGGAAAAAATGTAGCAAACTATGTCTAATCAGCACCAAGCAGCATCAAAAGCTGAGGTTCCGAATATGACTTGCCATGCTTCATAACTATATATAATAAAACAATATAAAAGAAGGTCGTAAATAATCCAACAGTGAAATTATATATTATAGAAGAACGTTATACAGTAAACCACCTTGGTGCACTTCTCTTTTACTTGAGTGACATATCTCAGATTCGAACCAAATCACTGTTGTTTACCGCCACAGCCACTTGCACACTAATTCTTGAGACTTTAATAGACATCACTTGTACTCTGCCTGCATAAATTTACGACTGACATTGTATTTCTACTGCTGAAGTTCTTTTATGGTGATTATAGCAACTCTTGCGCACGTTTTCATCCTGTTCTCACTTCAACCGCACAGTTTTATCCCTATTTAAAACAGCGAAGTTACCATACGTTTTCAGAAAATTAAAGCAACCCGATATTTGTATATTCTTTAAGAATGTTGGGGTTCTGTAGTTTTTGTTCGCTTACTCTGTTGAAGTCGATCCTCGTTTCACGTAATTTAAACAATAACCATAGCATCACAAAATCAATGCACTAACTACTGAGATGCAAACTGAAGTTTTTGCTCACAGTTCTTTGATCACATTTCTTAAATTGGCTGCACTTATACTATCCACCAGGAAAGAAGACTTTCCTTATATGGTCATTTTATGACTACTAATCTTTCATGAAAAAAAGTGTGCCTTGCCTTTATACTCTATAACTGCGTCGTCGTGGCAACGCTATTAGACCAACAACAATGGCGTCGCTTTCCGATCAAGTTCGTGTCAACAAGTAAAGCTAGGGGTGTTATTTGGAACGTTTTTCAGTATTTCAGGAGTCAAGGAGAATCTATTTCTATTTGTATTACTAAGAATTACTTGCATGTCAAATTTCAAGCTTTTTGCTCGATGTGCATGATTAGCCCAAATTATGGCCCTAGTAGCTTTAGTATATGAGCACACGTTGGCTGCTTAGCCATGGCGGATATCTGCAAGGTAAACGACGCAGCCGGCATGCACAATGCATACCCCTGTTTTGAAACGCGTTGGACTTCTTTCTTGGCGGAGACTATAGTAAAGTGCAAAAGAGGATTTATTTTTTGTTGAAAAGATTTAGTATGCATTGAAATCGATCGCTTTACACGTTCAGTCCGTGCGTTTCCATGATTCAAAACGTGAATGTTTGAATAGCGGTTAAAACACAAATATCTACATTTTACGTTCGCCTAACCAATTGAAGCAGACCAGTTAGGAGATTTTTATGTAATGAAAATGTATGAAGCAATGTACGCAATGTATGAAGCAAAATGTGGTGGAATGATATTTGTTGGTGTGTTTAAATTGTGGCCCATTGGACATCGTTGTTTACGAAATATCAAAGTTAAATTCCACTCCAGTGCACATTGCACTCAGATGCTTCTCACTCTATTGGGCGCTTGACTCGGCACGGAATTGCCCAATCTGTGAGCAATACTGTATGTTACGGTTTGTCATGAAATCGGAGAAGCTAGGTGGTTGCCACGTCGTGAATGTTGAATTGGCTGTAAATTTTTACTGCAGCATTCAAGTTTTATTTTTGTGATTTGTTATGTTGTCTTATGTTTTGTTTAGTGAGGCAGAAGAGCGACAGATAGTCGCCTTAATCAATTAATCATTCAATCAATCAATCACTCAATCTAGCATTCAATCAGTCAATCAATCAATCAATTTATTCGGTAATTAATCAGCCAGTGAATCAGTAAGTCAGCCAGTCATTCAATCAATCAGCCATTCAATCAGACACTACTTACAAGTTTCAGCAGTGTAGGCGTACAAGCAGTCAAACAAATTGTATCTTTTTAATGATTTAGGTTACGTGAGTTGCTTGCGTCGATCGCTCATGCGGCTTCATGTTTGTCTTCACCTGGTGGAGTTGTTACTAAGTGAAATTCGTGTTTGATCACAATTTCTACTTTGTGATTCTATGTCGTGCCGGGACCAATAATTTAGTGCCCGGTGAAAATCATTGCTGATTTTTGTTCGTGTGTAAATTTGTAGGGTTGGATACGGTGACAAAGACACTTTCCAATATACGATTCATTGTAACTTGTGCCTATTCCTTCATTCATATCATTCTGAAAATTAAGCTAAAAATTTACCAGCAATAACGATTTTAATCATATGTGGGTTAGTGGCCAACGTGATTTCACTATCGTATGAATGATTTCAACATACAATGAAAACGGTTTACTTCAAGTAAGACATTCACCCAAGATAAGGAATACTATAAAGTACAATGAACAAGAAATGCACGAATTGGTTGGAGCACTATCCCCATCATTGAAGTAAGATAATTTTGTTGCTAGAATTCATCGATTCCCTGCGATGATCTCAAGTCGAAGAACACCAAATAGACACACGGGCATCAACTGAAGGGAAAGTTTTATCAGGAATAACCTGAACACCTGTTTCATTAATCCTCGGAGTTATCGATGACCTGATCCTCTCGAGGTTGCTTTGGTCTATCATTTTAGGTGGAAAATCTTTAGTGAAATGACAGCTCGGTTGGTCATTTCTTTACTGGAGGTCTCTGCAAGACCGGGGACCTGGTCTGTGTACAGTATGCTGGACCTTGTTCCTGCACACATTGAAGGCTGGATTTGTTAGATGAAAAATGCCTGAACTCTTCATTGAAATTTTGTAGTGTGCAGATTTGCTACAAACTTTCAGGAATTACCAGTGGAACAGACCTTTTCCACCATGCACAAAATTATGGCACAAACTGAAATGTGCAGACATTATCACCAATTAGATGTTCTTCTTGAAGTAAAAGTATGTTGAGGGTACGAAGTAATAAGACTGATACTTAAAATTATAGGGTTACACATTGTGTATAAACAAAACAGTAGATAATTTGTGGCTTGGGCATGCTGGCATCTCATTCAGGGATAAAATGTTAAAGGGCAACAACAGCCCTCAACACAATCAGTGTACTTTACAGATTTATACAACTATAGTCTTTTCAAGCTACAAATACGGCTGCGGATTTGGCCTTCACAAGGTATAGCACATAAACCCACACCAGTTAATTACGTACTGCAGCAAATGGTCCTAAAGAAAGAGAGTCTTCCCCTTCTAACAAGTATAAGCAGTTTATATAGGACATTTCACGATTAGAATAGAGCCAGCTACCATGTACAGTGACATGTATTCTTCACCAGCATTCTGTAAATGCAAAGATGGTCGGTTTATATATCTTTATTTGCCCATAACGATCACGAAATCGAAAATGTCACCCAGTAATAATATCTATACACTCAGCGAACTCCAAGCTCGAGTTCTGTAGTCGTGTTGCAACAATATACGATTCAGTGTTGCTTTCGAGAAAGTTTAATTCACAATTTTATTCAACTCAGCTGGCGTGAGTTTTCACTGGCTCAAGAGAAAATTAAGCCTTTAGAAACCTATTTTAAAATTCATCAAATTTTGAGTTATTTTTTAAAGTTCTAAATGTACCTACTTAGTTCCAGTATCGACGTTAATGTATTTCTGGCTCGTAATGATGATTAAAACTGAGACTACTTTTCTTTGAGCGGCAGGTCATTTTTTGTCACGTGTGTGTGACTACCTGCATCTAATGGTGTAATATACCATAGGAATACCTCCATACATTGCCTATGCTACATTGCAATATCATTAAGGATTCGTACCTTAAATACCGTAGGCTAACTTATATCTAACTAGTGAACGTGTAAGTGCAGCACTGGTATACAAAGAGCAGGCTATTTTAAATCTAATCATAGGTATTATTTACTCATGATAGCATTTGTCAGACATCCTAGGCAGAGTTCAGGGTACGCAATAGATGCAACAATTTTACTTTATTATGTATTTAGAGAGAAATTTCTTTGATTTAGATTATTTACTTGTACAAGTCCCTGTAGCTTTTTATTTGAAAACCTTTCGAGTCAAGTCTCTTTGATTTGAACATTGCTGCCATTCTCATTCCACTTCACGAAAAAAGATCCTCACAACACATCGAATTAAATAACCATGTACTTTAACGTTCTATCGTGCAGAATTAAACAGCCACTCACAGAAGGAGAGATATTGCCTCAGAAACGGCAAATTTAACCTATTTTGACTGTGTCAGTCAAATTACTTACTAAGACAAACGGACTCCCGAAGTGGCTATCCCATTGGGGAATGAAGGATGGTGATTTTAAGGATAAAAAAAATCTATCAGCAACAAGGGTACCACTACCAATGAGGGACGAAATGCCTGTCATTCATAGCCCCTTGTCTTTAAACTGGTTGGGAGCTATTATTGGTTCCAGCAAAAAATGGGGAGGGCATGGACCCCTTGTCCCAACCACCTCTCCCACCCCCCTCCCTCCACGGCTCTGGCACCTAAGATGAGCAGACATTTCAGCTTGAGGAGTTTGTAGATTGTCTAATGGTTAACATCGATGGCGTTGTTTAAGTTTCTGG
>JAHWFP010259616.1:0-16599 GCA_023313725.1 Lithobius niger | reverse complement strand
AATGAACCTAGGGCATCCCTTGCTCGGTCTAGTAATTACGTCTTTAGAATTCAATTATATGCCTAATTTATTTTGTATTTATTTATTTTTGCATCATGATTGTGGAAGAGGAATGGTATTTTCTGCAACATGCTAGAGTCCTAAAATATTTGTGTCATTGACATCAAGGGCTTTAAATTCTACTATCGAAAAAAGAATGAGAGATGTTCGAGTTTATCTCGCTTATGCCTGTCACCACAAGTCTCTCTTACAACGTTAATTTATTCAACATATTCCTCTTTGTCATCTTTGCTCATTTCTGGAGGTTGTGATGATTCTTACAAGCAGGTTAATCAATTAGTGGTTACTTGTTTTGGTGTTGCATGAGTACATTTTAGGTTTCAGGGACAATATAATTGTTGGTTAAGTCTTGTATTTAGTTGTTATGATCTACTGTTTTTTAAAAATAGATTCCTAGGAGTAACAATTGCACGAGTTAACACGACGTTGAGTTGACAAAAAGGAAGTCTTCTCCCCATCGTTCCCTCCCAATATTGTCCGGCCTACAAACTATTTCTTCTTTTTACAGAATGGCCCACGCCGTCATTTTGCTGCTGACTTGTGTCGTGGTAGGAGCATCCGTACTTCCAGGTAAATCAGTAAAATAATGATGTACACTACAAAAAAAAATAGGCATCCTAACTAAGATGTGAAATTTGAATCCGTTTTTAAGACGTTTTCGCCATCTTAGCAGTTTGGCATCTTAAAGGCAGATGCGTTGGTAGGCATCTTACATATCTGGCACTTACAATGCTGACATTTCATTACGATGACGTCTGTTAAATTCAAGCATCATATTTTCGTTTGCTAATAATGGTGGCTGTTCAACTGTGACAGCCTAGGCCTCTTAGCTGCAAAGCAGCTTGTGAATATGACGTCTCAATCACAAGACATCTTAGTCCTTATAACTTGACTGTATACCAGTATGTAGGGCAACATTGCATTACCGAATGTAGGGCATCTTCATTGCGAATGTGGAACCATGTTAGTTAGCCACTCCCAGCCTAATGTAGCACCTACAATCGTTATGGAAGTCAAAAGAGTTTGCTGCTTTCGAAAACTGTATCCGAAAGCGTTCGGTCAGGTTATTCATAAGCTGTAGAAAGAATAAAACCATTTGATTTTTCAAGAACGTGAGTACAGTTTACTTAGAAGTTTTCACTCGAAGTAGGATAAATCAGCAATGAAGTTTCAGAGCGTTGTGCTTTAGTGCTCAACATCATTCCGTATGGAAATATAACCGGCGGGTTGACGTTAGTGTAAGTCGATGGGAAAAGTGGAAGGGGGGGGGGGGGGAATTTACGAAACGGATATTTCTTTTTTTGTCAAAGCTATGTATTCATTATAGGGTAATTAATGTGTAAGTAATTATGTATTTTATGGCATGGTTTAATGCATGTTTTTTTACGTGCCCACATTATGTAGTATTTTCGGAACAATTGAAAACAGGAGTAAAAATAAGTAGTTTTTGAAATTCCTGTTTGCCTTTTATAACAATTAGTGGAGTTTTAATTGAAATATTTCACAAGGTCCAAATAATATTGTTCGTTTTGTTGACCAAAAATAAGTTTTTAATCTAAAACACTACAACTCATTTATTTTGCAACTCAATAAACTTCCCACTTTTGTAGGCAACGTCACTTCGTTTCCGATTTAATACATTGTGTCGTCTTAAAACGATGGCGTTTATGCTTGTTTCACAACTTTAAAAAAAATTACCTTCTTAAAGAATTAGCAACTTTCCCCGTTTTGCAGCTTAAAAATAGGTTAACCTTTTAAAATCTTGCTATCTTAAAATAAATTGCCTTCTTATAATTTTCCAATTGTCTCTCTTTTCCTACTTAAAAATAAATCGTCTAACTGCGTGAACATCTGAAATTGCTGCCATCTTATACACTGCATGAATTTGGCAACTGAAAACTAGGGCGTCTTAAACAGCTAACATCTTAAAATATTTATTCCGCATTGTTTTCATCTAACAATAAGATGCATCTTACGTTTAATGGCATCTTAAATGAAACACGTTTGAAATTAGGACGCATCTTAAACTGGTGGTGTCTTAAATCTTCAAATCACCGGTCCATTGCATCTTAAGTTAAGATGGTTCAGGAGGCTCATCAACCGAACATTTTCAGATGCATCTTACGAATTTTAAGATGCTTAGTTTTTGCAGTGCATGTTCTAGAGATGGTCCTTCTATATTTCATGCAACTATCAACTAATGAATTATAATGTGTTTGGTGGAGGCACACAGCTACGTAAAATTTCGGAACAAAACGATAATATTAATAATTAACGTGCATTTTTCTTGGAAAAAAGCTTTGTAGGCTAGTCAATATACATGTTTACCCTGATGTAATTGTTATAGTATTAAACTTTGCTTGTTTCTGACTCAGAAAGGGACATCCCGAACAACATACTAAAAGTCTAGAAAAATTTAAGTGGCGGAAGAGGTCTAAAATGGCTACCATCTGAGGGGAGAGGGGGAGAGGTGATTTAACCACCAAAAAAACGGTTTTTGGGGCTGTAACTCCTTAACTGTCAACAAATCAAAAGCATAATGTGGAACAAAAACATTTAGGATACAATTCTGGACAGAAACGGTTATATACATCTTTTACGTAGAAGCAACCTTGAACCCGAAAATTTCATTTAAAGTATATCACTCTTAATTCGCGAGAACGCTCCTTTTTTCAGTTGGTTGTTGTAGTGATTTTCGTGTTCAATGTGCTCTTGCGAGCCCTCCGATAGAACGAAAGGATATGGCTGGGATTTTCTGAAAGATAGGGATCTATTCTTCCATCAATCCTAACTAAATTATTAAATTTAGATAGGGACCGTCCTACGCCCATTCAGAGGTGAAGAGGTTAGGTCACTAGTGACTAGGGTTGGGCTGGAAAATTTAAATTTTAGAAATTCAAAGTGTAATAGTGCGGCAAAAGTTTCCTTTTAGCATCACTACCACACACAAAAAAAATTCATCACCCTGTGGTGCCGCAAAGGCCTTGAAGTTTAACATTGTATGTCAATGGGTGAAACGGCGAAAAAAGCAACAATTATGATTTGATATAGGTTTAAAATTTTGTTTTATCATTATTTCATTTAATATTCTCAGATACCATGTAAACAATGCTGTATTTAAAAGGAATTTAAGTTTTTTCTTCAAAACTATGGGTATAATTTAACATCAAAGGTAGGCTAATATAGCCATTTCTGCCATATCTGCCATGTTGGCCCATAACCTCATTATCATTTTTGTGAAAAAAAAATTTTTAAATCATTGAAATTGTGGTTACGTTTTATGGTTTCTGATATTATCAAATGAGACAACGTTAAAATTAAATTTTAACACAATCAAATCCTTATTTTGCCTCTTTCACCGTTCCATCCATTGACATCGGTATCGTACGGTCCCTAACTTTCGAAATAAAAATAAAAATTTGGGGTAAATGGAAAGTTTGCCTTCGCAAATGAATTGCAAGGTCTGTTGTATATACAAATTTTGTGTCGTCACGTTTGCATAATTTTGTTTTGATGCAGTCTGGTTTGCGGCCGATACCATTTGAGCGAGACGGGGGTTAGCAGGGGTGTGTGTCTAGAGGCAGAGATTTTCTTTTAAAAAAAGGTTTAGGAGAAACGCGTTTTGTTTTTTAAAGTCATTGGACTGATGTTGCACATTACGTAAACTTCATCATGAAAAATTACGTCGTTCACTCTAGGTTAACCTAAAAAGTGTTTTTGATTTTTTTTAATGATCACATTTTACGAAATGTGTCGTCTTTCTTTAATTTGCATAATGTGCTTTCTGAGCGGGGGTCTACGCGTTAAGTCATTCTCTGATAGAAAACTGAAGGCTGTGGATTTGTACGACCGAAAAGGAAAGGTTTGGTCACTAGGGACGTAATACGGACAATTCAGCGGTAACGTATTCTTGTGAACTATGTGGGTAGTTAGGGACGTTGTAGGTCTAATTTTCGGGGGAAAGGAGGGAAATACCGTAACGCTTAATTTTTACGGATGAAATTCATGTATATTTCGTTTACGTTATGTCAGTTGGTGTTTTCGAAAGGCCGACGCAAGTTCACGTTAGATTTGTGATTTACAGCCGTTGCCGGCTATCTCCGCCCGCGGGCCCCCCCACAATAGTAAGCATTTAAAGTATTTAATTTTCTTGTCTAGATTTCGAAACGTAGAACTGCTTAATAAAACCATGCGAGAATTAATTTGCTTTTAACTTTGCTTAATAAAAGAACATGGGTTTCAATTATTTTTCGAACAAGGTTAACATTTGAAAAATGTAGGTTAACATTTGAAAAAATAAAATTAATTCTCGCATGGTTTTATTAAGGAATTCTACCTTATGAAAGTGTTGGCAATGCCATATCGCCATTTCCTTGAGCATGGCTTCCATATCGCCACACTTTAGTGTGGTGATATCCAATATCGCCACAGTTTAGTGTGGTGATATCCAATATCGCCACAGTTTAGTGTGGTGATATCCCATATCGCCACTTTAGTGTGGCGATATGGGATATATCGCTGCACGTTTTTAGCATTGAGAAAGTTAGGGACCGTACGATAACAACAATTATTCAGTATATAATCACAGTAAACGATTTGTTAATTGCCATAAAGTACTATTTCCGTAATCATAACGTTGCATAATTCCTGTAATAATAACATTTACTGCTACGTATAAATATGTACATACATTCAGAATCCCAGAGTCTCGAGCAGTTTTTTCGGCACCTTGTTATTTTGGCGTAATAAAATTATCATTATTATTATTATGACAACGTACATGATACCACAGTCCATGAACGAGTTACCTACACATTTAAGAAACTTGAAAACTAACAAAAGCGTGCAAACTGAAATAACAAATTGGATTAAAACTATAGAATGTTTTTTGAAAGCATATTTAATAAACAGTTAGTCAATATATATGGGTTAGTTATATGGTTAAAGACATGTATAATGGAGTGAAAATATTAATTTATATAGAAATTGCTTGCACAAACAAGTCATATAGACTTCGTGCCTTTTGTAAGTTCGTTTGGCTTCAGCTGACATGTACGCATACACTTGAATAAAGCTTATTATTATTATTATTATTATTATTATTATTATTATTATTATTATTATATGGCGTATGAAGTTCAAAAATTATATTGCTTATAATTGTCTGTTTGGCATTGTCAGTTTTTAAATCTGAAACATAATAATACTGTAGAAATGCAATGAAAATATTACAATTTATAAAATATTTGTTGAAAATTTTATCTTTACAGATTCACGCCCGAAAAGAAGTGGGAATGACTTGCTGAACGAATATTATCTTACAAAGGCATCAGAGCTGCGAAACCTAGCAACCGTCATCTTCGATGCGTCCATTGCCAAAATTAACGAAGCAGCAAAGTCTACAAACGACCTCACCAAAATCAAACAGCTCAACGAATATCTCAACGAATTCAACGATCATCGTCAACAACTAACTGCCACGCTGACGAAACCTGAAAATGTGAATGTAGGAGAAGTTATTTATTTTGTGTCTGGGAGATACTGGGAGGCGACAACGGAATTAGCTAGACAGCTGGATGAATTTCTCGCTGCTGGTAAGTCTTGAAATTCATGAAATTTAAGATTAGTGGAAGGTCAAAATGGAATGATTGGTTTCCACGCCACAATTTTATTTCATTATCAAATCCCTATAGTGTCCCTATCTTGAGTTCGCTCCAGAACGAACACAGATAATAGATTGTATATTTTTGGTAGCAGAGTGCCTTGTTGATATCCAAGATGGTTACAAAAACAACGGCGGCCGTTGATTAAAGCCGATCCTTCCAGGAAGACGTAGCTGATCATAAATAACTGCAGAATTCAAGATGCGCTGCACACACAATAATTAGTGCATGTTTAACCATTCATTGTTCACACAGCCTGTGTGTCTAAAGAAACTACACACCCATGTGGTGCTAAGCAATTAATATAAAAAAAAAAACTGCAGTAGGTTGGACAAAAGAAAATTAAACAAGCTGAAACAGCTAGCATGCCAGGTGCATGCCTGATTACAGGGATGCCACTAAGTGAAAAAATTTGAAAATTTCAGTTCTCCAGTAAAAGTGTGAAAAATTTGAAAAATTGACCAAATTGGTGAAAAAATGTGGAATTTTTGAGTTTTTTGATAAAAAAATTGCATCGCGCAACAAACAATAAATAAAGTTTGCTCCACTAGGGTTAAATGAAAATAAAATTCAGTTTGAGGAAGTTTATTTACCTGCGATTACCAGTGAGCCAGGTAATTGGTTTTGTTGGTAGACTGCGGTGTTACTTGCACTGCAGGAATGCCGCTGTTCTTTTGTTATATCAGATATCCAAAATGCAAATTTGTTGCACCATTAAATGCGTTTTCGTGTTTTGGAAATAGGCTTACTAAAAAAATATTTTAAAAAAGATGTGAAAAATATGAAAATGTCTACAATTTGTATGCAAAATATGTAAATTTGTACGCAAAAAGTGTGGAAAAAATGAAAATGTGTGAAATGAAAAAAAACGGGCAAAACTAACCACCCCGGTGGCACTGCTGTATCACCAGTTCATAAATAATATATAATAACATAATAATGGTGGATGGTATAGGGTTAGGGTCACGAATGCCTTACCACCAAGGTTAGACCTACCAGGGATACAATGGTCCCCGTTGGTATCGCCAAACGTGAGGGACAAGTGCAGGGAAATGCCGGGTATATCAATGTCAATGTTTCTTAAAATAATAAAAATATTAAAATAAAATAAATGTAAATCGTAGTATAAAGCTTGGCCAAAACCAATTGTCAATATTAGTAAAGATAATAAAAATTAAAATAATAATAATAATACAAAAAAGCATCCAAGAAAAAGTTAAAATACTATAATGGTCGCTTAAGGAACACATTTAAAGGCTCCTTAAGGAGCAATCTGCAAAAACCCGATAAGGTGTTTGCACATACGGTTTCTAAGCTCAGGACATTCCAAATTTTGGCGACGCATAGTGAAAAAAAATTCTTCCTACAGTCCGTAATGGAACCCTGAATAACGAGTTTCCATAAATCGGGTTTGATTTATGGGGAGGGGTACAGAAACCCCTGTCGTGACATTCGGGAACTGCAGTTTCATTTCTACTCGCACAGGCAAGTTGAACGTGATTAACTTATTGATGAATTTGTTAAAGGGAGCGGCGACCCACTGCGGATTTTCCGCCCCACCGTTCAACAGAACACAGTTACGATCACATCTCAATTACTAACGATTAGCAAATCAATCTAGTATGAAAATACTACCATAGAATAAAAGTGGAAGAAGAGGTTTTAACTCCAATGACTCTTAAAATTCAATTTCACCATCGCTGAAAATGCGCTAGCTGTGATCTAAACAATGGTCCCGCCATTGTTAACGCGCGATAAAAAATTACACACTGCCAAAAAAAAACTTGTTCGCCACATTGTTCCAAAATATACAAATGCTGTTGTAGAATTGATGCGCCACTTGCTCTTCTTGCTTGATCAATTATGATTATGTGTTTCGATCGTTCGGCATCTGTGATCAAAACATTGTCCCTATTACAAATCCTCGATAGCAAACATTCTAAAAAAATTGTTAGCCACAATGTTGAAGCCAAAAACTATACAGATATTATAGACAGTTATCGTTTCTGTATTGTGTCTGCTTTACCACTCGCGATGAATACGGGAGAGGGTATGTAAGATTCCCCATGCTTCGCTCGCAGGAACCTAAAAGAATTCGGAAAAATCAACGCTGTCCCGTTATAGCAATCCGTGATTTTCGGCTGAATCGTGTTATCTGTTTTTTTTTTTAATTCCCACATGAATTATTTTGACTCTAAGGTTCGGCTAGAAACGATAGAATGGCGTATTTATTTCGTAAATGCAGGCTTTCAGAGCTGAGTTGAATTGTTACAAAGTGGCCAGCAACAATCGACTGCATGCATAACCCTTTGTTGCGCGACGCCATAGACGTAAAAAAGGTACACGGATTACAGACAAAAACGTCAAAAAGGGGTTATATTATTGAAGTTACACTTTACTTGTTAAAAGGTAAACGGATAAAAATTCATGATTTTTAATTGAAATAATCAAATGTACAGTTGACAAAATTGCATCTGTTTAAGTGCTGTTGTGTTTTACCAATCATATATTTAAAACGTAAAGCACAACAGCACTTAAACAGATGCAATTTTCTCAACTGTACATTAGATTATTTCAATTAAAAATCATCAATTTTATCCGTGTACCTTTCAACAAGTAAAGTGTAACTTCAATCATATAACCCCTTTTTTTACAGCACACTTGACGTTTTTGTTTCTAATTTCATTATTGTTTGTGTTAAAAAGGCAATTTGTATTTGCAGGTGCTCACTGAATCCTCTCTGATATCTGATTCAACCCTGCTGTCTGTGTGGTTCGTGGAAGACCCAAAGCGGGTGTTGTACTATCTACAACAATCAACGCAGAAACCAAATCCTAGAAGAACACACACCAACAAAATAAAGCAACTCAACGAATACGTCAACAAATTCAAAAGAGGCAAGCCCAGCAATTTTTATCAGAGCTGTTTAAACACGGAAATTTGATGAATGTAGACAAAAATTGTCACGACTGAAATATTTCTACAAAATAAAATCCAAAATTTGAACCTGTTTGTTCACAAATAACGTAATACTATTGCAATGCAGATTTTATTATTTACGAATTATGACTTTGTGTAAAAAAAAATCTTTAATTGAAACAACACAATTACTTTTCCTTAATTTTTAGTTCAAATACGTTTTAAAAAGGCTATTAAAGTACTAAAATATTGGCACTGCAAATATGTCTGTACGATCACTTGTTCTCGTTGTAATAAACCAAGGGTAAAGATTTTGGATTCATTAGAGGGCTCACAAGAGCACTTAGAACACGAAAATCACTATAACAACCAAATGAAAAAAGGAGCCTTCGTTGGAATTGAAGGGTGACATACTTGCAATACGATTTTGCGGTTCAATGGTTGCGTTTACTTACAAGATGTATACCACCTTTCCCGTCTCCAGAATTGAGTGCTGAAGGTTTTTGTTTCACATTATGCTGCCAATTGAGTAATACAGAGTTTTGTCGGATTCAGCAGGGTTTTAACGACACCAAACAAAATCTTGTATATGCAGGTTCTCTGCTGTCACTCTCCCATGGTATGAATTAGCTTTATGAGGAGGGTAGGAAGGTGTTTTTTTTTTTGGCTGTATCTCCTTAACCCCTTCCACTCCAGGCCCTATTTGGAGGTCACTGCTCAAATACCAAGCTTTCTTTGCAGTGCAGGGAAGCTCACATGGACTGAATTGCTTCCATAGGGCCAGATATTTTTGGTGCTCTTTAATGTAGACTTAGTTAATTCCAATTGATATAAAACGCCATCTCCCACGGCCATGTCACGTCACGACCACGCCAGCCAAACAAACAATAATGGGGCGCGCCATTTTGCGTGCACGTGCAGCTAAAAATATCATGAATTGCGCATCTTACAATGCCATCTAGTGAGCAAAGTTGTTACTAAATGTGTGCTAGCAGTACCAGGTCTTCAACAAACAGTTTGCATTCACTACCAGAGTGTAAATTTCTCGCCAGAGACACTTATAACCATGACGTACGCATCGTACGTCATGGTACTGAAGAATACTATGCCATGACGTACGCATTGTACGTCATGGAGTTGAAAAAACACCTTCCTACCGTCCTCATAAAGCTAATTCATAGCCTGGGAGAGTGACAGCAGGCATTTTGTTACTTAGAGAACCTGCATATACAAGATTTTGTTTGGTGTCGTTAAAACCCTGCTGAATCCGACGAAAACTCTGTATTACTCAATTGGCTCCCATACTAATTTCATCTATAACAAACAATGGTTGGGAACCTCTGTTAACACCAGGACAAAGGTAAAAAAAATATCCTTGTGTGGTTACAATAGTTTCAGTGGCCAAGCAGTAACGCACTGGTCGTAGTTTGTCGTTACAATAGATATAAAAAAAAATCCCATGCAGTTCTTTTAAGAGCATTGTTCTTTAGAGGCGATTGTGAACAACAATTGGCCCGTATGTTAACAACATCATTGGCGAAGTCTTTGTTAATGAAGAGAATAAGATGGCTGAGCAAACAGCTCATAAAGGAAGCGAAACGTAAAGAGTAGGCAAAATTTACATGATTCCTAAGTCGTACAGTGTGCTGATTGAGCGAGCAAGGCGAACGAAAATAAGCCACTGTTATTTTATAATACAATTAGTGAGCAGCAGGCTACATCTTTCTTTAATCATAAAAACGGGCAACAAACTGCATTGGATAAAAGATCAACTCAAAACGGTAAAAAAGTAACAAGAAGAGCTCAAGTAAACGAAGCGACACGCATAGGGTAACGAACTGCGTCGGGTTAGCGAATTTCTCATTACAAGAATTTCTCTATGAAATAACATCACGACTTCAAATGAGCGAGTGTTACAGCTAGCCTTTATAAATAAAAAACTAGCAATTGGTGCTTGGTTGATTTTTTTCATTATTGTCCTGTAGGAATAAAATGACGAATGATGGAATAGCATCCATTCTGAATAACACCCCCTGTAGAAAAGCAAACAAAGGAAGCAGTCTGCATTGAAGACTAACCTTGTGGGACTACAATATGCACCGATCCGAAAAAGACCCAAAAAATACTACTGCTTCGACTGGGAGTCGAACACAGGAATTTCCTCTGAATGTGATCTAACCACTGCATTACCGGGACGGATCACGGCTATGGAATCCAGAAGATCTTAGGAGCTATTCAATCCTTCTCAGTGATGACCGATAGGTCATAAACATACGCAAGGAGGGAAAGCAACTTTGCCTCTTTGCCTCCACAATAAATAAAGAATAAATCATCAGGTAAAGGGTAAACGAAGGAAACAGTCTGCGTTAAAGACTGGCTTTTTCAGAATGCAATACACACTAATCTAACAAAAAAAGAAGAGACAACCTCCCCGGCTGGTAATCGAACCAGGACTTATCGCTGAATTGGCCGGACGTTCTCATCACTGTGGTACCGGAGCAAATCCCGGCTACTGGGCCCAGCCGAGCTTAGAAGCTGTCAAACTTTCTCAATGGTGATCGAAAGATCATAAATATAAACACAGAAGGGAAAGCAACTTTGCTTCTTGGCCCCCACGCAAGGTAAAGGATAAACGAAGCAAACAGTCGTCATTAAAGATTGGCCTTGTGAGAATACAAAATATCGGAGAAGGAAGAAAAGACAACTGGTCCGACTGGGACTCGAACCCAGGATTTCCTTCTGACTATTCCGGACCCTCTAACCAGTACACTAACGGGGTGGATCCTGGCTATACAGTATGGCTCAGAAGTCCTGAACCAGGTAGGCGTTACACACAACTTTGATTTTTTGGCCTCCACACAAGGAAAAAGATAAGTGAACCAAACGGTCCACAATAAGGATTGGCCTTATGAGAATACAGTACACACTAATCAGAGAAAGAAAGAAAAAACGACTGCTTCGACAGGGACTCGATCGAGGATTTCCCGCTGACTAAGTAGGGAGCTCTAACCAATGCGCTACCGGGCCGAATCCTGGCTATCTTTGTAGTGCAGCAGATAACCGGGTTTGGGTCAGCTACCTAAAAGAAGAAGAAAATATGTCTGTCCACACATTACACACAGGCAACTACTATTCTCTTTGAGTGTCTACAGTAGTTTCATAACTGCTTCCACTTTGCATTTAGCTCGTCATTCCGGGTTTAATGATGTTTGAAGGGTTAATATATTATCATATCAGAAACCAAAACTGGCGAAAAGAACGCCAAGTTCTTAATGGTTCGGCTCTTTAAAGGAGTGATATCAACACACCAAAACATTCGCCAAGTTAATTGCACCGCTTAATAGTTCGAAGGTTAAATGAAAACTAGAACATTGCTATACTTTCGGTAGCAATGCTCAAGTTTTCATTTAACGTCCAAAGTAACACATCTGCAATGTTATTGAGGGTCAGATTTTGCATTGAAAGCAGCTTAGTTGGCATTCCTGCACGAGTTAATTTTTGTCAGGTGAGTCATTGCTCTCGATTTCAACACAATTTAAGCTTTTGTACCGCATTATTATTTTTATCCAAGTACCTGAAATGTGCCCAACTCTGCTTAAAGACATTAGACACCGACGCTATGGCGTCGCGCTACAATGGTTTACAACCTCGACAAATTGAATTGATGCGATGTTTGTTGTGATGTTAATTGCCTAATTTGGCGCGACATACTAGCGTGTGTCTAGATTGGTCGTTAAGTCTTGTTAGCACTGGAGGCTTGGGATGCAAACATGATATAATAACATTTGAAAATAAGTATTGTTTAATCTGTTGCAGAGTTACAAAATACGCACTAAAAAGCAAAATTACAGGCAACTAGATTCAAGAAAACAAAACACACTAGAAAGCTATTAGGATCATTCATGGGACTCAGACCAACACTACTGGAAGCTTAAAAATTACAAACTTGTTTGTCTTCAGTCACGATGCAAATGGCGACGCTATAGCAACAGCTATTGTGAAAATACTTTTAGGAACCAGGCAGACAGTAAACATATACTAACTTTATTTGGCTACAGTGCATAGTTTGCTTCGCACACTTAATCAGCTTTTAAATAGCATTAAGCTACAGTGAGAGATCCTGCGAGCATGGAGACACGTTATGTAGATACACGCTAGTGTGTCGCCGCCAGTTAACAGTAGCTCATCCCATTGTAGACATCCGATTGTTAAAAAAAATTGATTGTTAATGATAAAAAGGCAGCTCACTAGCAGATATGTGTCTGTTAACTGTAAGGAACTGAAAGCATATTTTGGCATGTTGAGGATAAATCCCAATGTGACAGAAATGTTTCAAATTGTGGAAAATGAAAGGGGAAGGGTCAGAGATTTTAAAAAAACTAAAATTTAAAGGATGAGTGTCCGTCAATCATAGAGAAAAAGGTGCGTCAATAACGTTGTTATTATGTTACTAGCTAGCTGGCTGGCTAGCTAATAAGCTTTTTCCCATGTTAAATCCCGTAGCTAGCGCAAAATTGAGAAGGCCTACGTACCTGAATTTTTGCACACGGATGCATGGTGATCTGAGGATGGTCTTTTTGTTGGTTTGGGGGGTTGTAGGGGTCAGGACAAATGCGTGGGAGGGTTTTGAAATTCGCCACCAGCGAATTTAGATTTCGTTTCTGTTCCAAGTTGCAACCAAAGATTTCGAGCAACAATGGCTTGAATAATCAAGACTGGTCCTTAGATTTATTGTAAAAGCCAGGACGAACTAAAAACTGAACTGTAACGAAGGACAAAATAAAGAAACATTAACGTTGCCGTGGATTGCGTAAGAATAAAGGGATGCACGGTAGATGATGGTTACGCAACAATTACGAGCATCCACGAGCTAATGGGGTTTTTGTTAATAACCGAAAAATAAAATGCTTCGCGTTCTGCGGTTTTAATATAACAGCGACCTTCGGGGGTTTCTGCATGACTAAATGTTAACGAAATCGTGAAATATTAAGGGGAAGATGCAGGGATAACAAAACAACTGAAGGGGACGCGCTTATTGAGTGAGCGAAGCGAACGAAAATCAGCGATTGTCAGCCAGTGTGTACAAAAAAGGAGTTGAAGAAATTTAACGGTGTAACATTTTGTACGTTCACAGTCCTATGAAAGTTGTGATATCCACCCAAAACCAAAACTGGTAGAAAAACCCGCCAAGTTTCTAAAAACGGTCGGCCTTTGAAGGTAGTGATGTCATTCCACCAGGGAAAGGGCGCCAAGGTCAATCCTATTAGCCAAGTTAATCGCACCGAATAATACTTTGGACGTTAAATGAAAACTTGAAGATTGCTACAGCGAGTAGCGAACTTCAAGTTTTCATTTAACTTTCGAACTATTAGTGGGTACGATTAATTTGGCTAAGACGATTGACCTTGGCGGCCTTTCCCTGGTTTAATGATATCACTACTTTCAACGGCCGACCGTTTTTGGAAACTTAGCGGGTTTTTCTACCAGTTTTCGTTTTGGGTGGATGTAATTTTCGCCAACAAACAAGAACTTTTGACACTGCAAGATTCGGCTAACAACTACCCCTTTTCGAAGCAAGGCATGCACTTACTGAGCAAGCAAAGCGAGCAATAAGGCTAGTCTACTGCTAATTTCAATTTCTCCCTCTTGATTTAGTGGCTATATTGGATGATCCAAAATTCTGGAGTCGCCGTTACGTCGATGTGGTGGGAATAGAGTTAAGGCAGATCAAGATTAGCACTGATACATCTTAAACAAATGAATTGTTCACAAATCAATGACCTTTATGGACTTTTTCAGGGTCATTACATTGCTAACTTAACTTCTAAAATAAGTTATATAGAGTAGCCCTATAAATTGGAAGGTTGTGGGGAATAACAGGACAGTAATATCTGAAATTGCAGAATGAAAATAGGTTCAAAATTGTAAGAGATACGGAAGAAGCAAAATGTCTGGCTGACAACTTAAATGTAATATTCACTACAGTAGTACAAGGTACCCAGTACACCCCAGTTGCTTCCCGCTGCACACCTATAGTGTCCGCTGCCCATCTTCAGTTCGCCCCAGAATGAACACAAATAATCGATGTACGTGTTTGGTCGCAGAGTGCCTTGTTGATATCCAAAGTAGGTACAAAAACAATGGCGGCCGTCGGTTAAAGCCGCCCCCTCCAGGAAGACGTAGCCGATCACAAAATAAGTGCAGGACTCAAGATTCGCCGCGCACACTATAGCATACATTGAAGCTGTTACCCTACTAAGGGTTTTTCGAATATTTGATTATTCTTTCGTTAAGACCATATTCGAAAAAGATACATCCAGTTCGAATTCTCGCCAAAAAAAATACATTCGTTGTTTTTTCTTTGTTTGTTTGTTTTTTGTTTGTTCTTTTCCTGTTGACTTGTCGCATCCCAGTCCTTCCCCCTTCCATACCAACTCGCTGTAATGGGAATGGTCCATCCGCTTTGGTCCAATGACTAAGCTGTCGACGCGCCATTAAGCCTGACCCCCCCCCCCCCATGCGGTTTTGATGGCACACTTGTAAGTGAATGAAGGTAGAAGCGGAAGGAGAGGGGGGGGAATTGAGGCTTAATGGCGCGTCGACAACTTGGTCATTAGCGCCAACCTCAGTCACAGTGCAGTGGTCTGGGTTGCCACTGCACCACACATTACAGAGATGTTATTCAAACCCCTAATCTAAATCTTGTCATACATCTGTACCTCCTGCAAAAATTGAAAAACACCGGACAGGAGGACAGACTTATCGCCCAATTGACGCACAATGTCATGCGGAAGATGTAAACGACGACGAAAACCATCAAGATGGCAACAGTCAACAAGGAAGTGCCGGACCGTAAGTGGCCGCCGACACCAATAACATTCAGGAGGGTAAACCCCCCGCAAAAGGAAACAGTGAGTAAGTCGAGTGTGACCAATGCGCAAACGGGCCAACACCACCTCCTCACGGCGACTGCGGCGACACGCCGAGTGCCATTCCTCAACAGTGCCTTTAATAGCTCGTAATTTATTGCCGTCCTGTCCATCCCACGAGGCTTGCCAAAAAGCGTGTAACCTCAGACGCAGAGTTGGAAAAGCGTCCGAGGGAACAAGGGGAAGGAGAGGGGGGGGGGGAGAAAGTTGAAATCTAAGCATGTTGCAACGGCTTGTTTTTTCTTTGGTTATAATTACGTATGGCTTGCCTTGCCAACTAAATTCAACTTTACTTTGACATTTAATGAAAATCGGATTTTTTTTGGGGGGGGGGAGGGCGCCCGAACATGGAAAACATAATTCTCGAACGAATATTCGAATATTTTATTTGCAAACATTCTAATACTCATTTTCCCTATTCGAATATTACGTAACCCCCTACACTGCCTACTCCAAACTTTTGGTATAAGGGGAAAATCTCTTAAAAACAGCATCACATAGCCGATCTCACATTCTGTTGTTGATTACAACCAAAGCTGTTTAAATTACCCTTACCGAGAAACTCACTAACCCCACTTGATAGTTGCTGTCACATTACAATAATCAAAACATTTGAAAATGCTTATCATAATCCTTTTCATGATTAACTATCACGGACTGACACATGACTAAACAACATGTTAGGCGACGACAGACAATCTCAAAGTACTTCCTCGTATGATTCACTTTAACAAAACATACACCCTGTACAAACTACATGACAAATGATAGCAAAAAATGAAAATTATCAATCGATGATGAAAGAAATTCGCGTTCCTCTCTTTTTTTTTAGGCATATTAAAAGAGCGGGGAAATTGGCTTTTTTTTAATGTAATCTGTTTAGTAGTATACCAAAATCCACCCTAAACCAAAACTGGTGTAAGAAAAGCCGCCAAGTGTTCCAAAAAGGGTCGACGTTTGAAAGAAGTGATATCATTCAACCAGGGAAAGACCGCCAAGGTTAATCCTATTAGCCAAGTTAATCGCAC
>JAHWFP010259615.1:0-10953 GCA_023313725.1 Lithobius niger | reverse complement strand
CTTGCGAGTCCCCCTCCTGCTGAGCCACTGCACTCTCTTGAGACGGCGCCTTTTCTCTCAATCTGGAGCTGCCTGGTCGTACGATATCACCCGCAGCCAAGCACGGGGCACTGGTGCTGAGGGCACTGTGCTCCAGGCTACCAATTCGCTGTTCCTTAAGGCGGTCTTGCTGCTGTTTGCGCGCTACTTCACGCCGCACCGGTGGTACTACCTGCGCTTTGAGGTCCGCAAGTCTCTTTGCTTCCTGAAGATGGGGGCAAAGCTGGAGCGGGTCGTGCCAGACCCCGCAGGTCTTGCATACGATGGCCATGCACGCGCGCCGGAAGTGTCCACGAGCCGAGCACCGAAGGCACTTCGAGGAACGGTCCCCCACTATCACTAGCGTCTGGATACCTTTTATCAGGGCGACATCGGGAACATCCTAGATGTCTATGCCTTCTCTGAGGCGGAGTGTTACGAGACGCACTCCAGTTTCGCACACACGTCTCCCTCTGACGTACAGTTTTTCAAAAGCGTGTTTTTCAAGTACGGCTATCTTACCGAAACCAGTGGCAACTTCTTGTGGTGTAATGCCCACCGGGTGCCAGTGCAGGCCTGCAGGTGGGCCTGCACGGTCTGCTCATGCAGATCGTGCAATTCTACAGCATGGCCGTTGATCTCCATCTTAGCACACAATAGTCTCTGCTTTGCAGCGCGCGAGCCTAGCACAATCTCATATGGGTGGGCAGCTCAGAGAGTGTTAACATGTGTAATTTCGCCCACCCCAACAACTTCTTCGACCGTGAAATAAATTTGTGTGGCTGATTAAGGCCGTCCGTTCGGATGACAAATCAAAACAACCGATCTTGGCATCTGCACGTTAGCAAGTGCACCCCCATACAGTTTCTTCAGGGCTTGCAAGTTTCTTAGCTTTCTGCGCTGCACCATCGCATCCTCCAGCACCTCAGATTCACTTCCACTGTCACTCCAGGCGGCCCCACTGTCTGCAACTGCTTCTCTGAAAAGCCTTGACACCGTTTTGACTGTTGCAGCACGGTCCCTCTCCTTCTCTAAGTCGGGTGCCTGAGAACCGACGCCATCTTGCTTTGCATTATTCCTAACCTCGGTTGTCACTCCCATATTTCTTACTCTGTCTTCCGATATTCCTCGTTTCTCCACCTCTCGCATGACGCGCACGAAGGTCTCATCAGTAACCAACCCAAAGTTGATTTCCGAGTCTGTCAGGACTCTCACTTTTGCCAAATCTTTCAGCAGTAACTCTACATCTACATCACTCTCCATTTTGTTCAACAACAATGAATTTGCAACAACAATGAATTCTGACAATTAGGTACTGAAACGATAAGCGTGTAACACTTAAGCAGGTTATAATCTACTGTTGATTTGATTTGATTTGATTTGTTTATTAGAGGCCTTGGCCCGTAGCCACGCGCCCCATTACAACAACTAACCACTTTAAACAAACCGTTACAACCTTACAAACCCACAATCTAGAACACAGTAGAACCGCACTACAGCATTACAGAGAGTGACACTTGTTCATCATGGCGTCACAAGATTAGGGAGGAAGGAAGGAGACAGCTTAATGTCACTTGTGAACACTTAAAGCCTCATACCCGTCGCTCGCACATACCGCACTATCGCCTTAAGTCTGCCCAGAGCAGTCCGCCCCTCAGAAGTCGAGAGGAGACGAGACACCAACGGATTTGCCTGCAGGACTGGACCGAGGGCATCCCTCTGTTGTCTGAAGGCAGAGCACACGAGTAGAAAGTGTTCACATGTGAGCTCCACCAGACAGACAGGGCACATGGGGGAGTCCACCCACCCTAAACGGTACTGGTGAGATCGTAAAAGGGAATGCCCCGTGCGCAGTCGCGACAAGATCGCCGCGTCAAGTCGTACAAAGGAATCCAAAATAGAGTACCGGCTGCAAACAGGTTGCAGACCATACAAGTTACGCCCAGTAGAAGCAGCACACCACTCATCAGACCACTGTTCAAAGAACCAGGCCGCAATCATTGGCCGCCTTGACTTCGGGGACAAAACAAGACCAAGGATGCTCCCCTCTGAGTGCGTAGCCTGTTTTGCCAGGCCATCCGCTTGTTCATTACCAGCAAGACCTGTGTGGCCGCGAACCCACTGCAGAGTTACCACACCACGTTGGAGGGCCGCCCAGAGTTTCTTGCAAATTGTAAGAACCAGAGGGTCGACAAGGTCTATCACTACCAGAGCTCGTCGCAGAATAGCAATCGCCGACATGGAATCTGAGTAAACCGATGCCACAGGAAGCGCTAGATCAAGAATCTCATCCAACGCAACAGAGATCGCACACAATTCGCACTCTGTGCTCGACGTAACTGAGACTAGCTTAAAACTTCGGAAGACCTTTAAGGCCGGGACAGAAACACCTACCCCACCTTCCCAGGTCCTCCGGTCAAAGGAAGCATCACAGAACACCTTGCAAGACAGGGCACTATCCTCTCTTTGGACAGATGGTGTGACCAGAGCAGCTAACACTGCTGAACACCAAGCCCACGGACAGAAGGGGCGGACAACAGTAACATTCTGGAGAGAGCACAGTGACATACTCAACAAGATGGTTGCACCTAGTCCTAAGGACCCAAGTGCTGACCGAGCAACAGGGGCCAAACCACAATAGTCCCCAATGACTCTTCCTACTGGATCTCCGCTGCCTCTGCTAATGTTCCGCACACAGAGAACCACAAGCAACTCTCTGGCTCTGTAATGCAGTGGCTGTTCACAACATTCCACCCATAGGGCTTGCACAGGAGTGGACACAAGACAGCCTGAGACTAACCTGAGGCAATCATTCACAGCACATTGCAGAGAACGTATATGACACTGGTAGGGGGACAGGAAAGGCAGATGGTAGTCCAACAATGACCGAATGAAAGATCTATAGACTGCCAACAACGAGCCCCTGGTCACACCATCTATTCTCACTAGCTGTTTCAGAACAGCCGTCCGTGCACGAACTCTATCCTTCAGCCAATTGGTGTGAAGTACCCACTCCAAGCGATCGTCAAGCCTCACACCAAGATATTTGACAACGTGCGACTGAGTGACCACAGTGGCACCAACACGAATTGAAATGGGAGTCGCCTCCCGCTTAACAGACCGAGAGAAGACCACAAGCTCTGTCTTGGCTGGAGCAAGATACAAGCCTCTCTGTGAAAACCGCGAAGAGACATCATCCATCGCATCTTGCGCACACTGACAGCAGGAGGTGACATCATCTCCCGCAAACCACAAAGCAATGTCATCGGCATAGCAGACAACATTTGAGGAATAACCCATCTCTACCAGCACATCATTAATTGCCACAGCAAATAGGGTTGGGCTCAAGCAACTTCCTTGTGGAAGACCTCGACTGGAGCTCGCCACACCAGACCAAAAGCCATTCACCCTGGTCGAGAACTGCCGCTCTCCCAGAAGGGCAGCAATGACTCTTATAAGCTTCGGGCCAACATTCATTTTGGCAAGACAGTATTGAACCCAGTCTACACTAACAGTGTCATATGCAGCTCTTATGTCCAAGAATAAAGCCACGACCACTTGACCATGCAACCATGCTTCGTGGATGCCCGACAGAAAATAGAGTACGGCGTCTTGGGCAGTCCTGTTGGACCTATAGCCAAACTGCATTGGGGCAAGACAATCATGAAACTCCAAGTGCCAGTCTAAGCGCTTAACAACCATCCGCTCAAATACTTTCCGCATGTTGGATAGTAAGGAAATTGGACGATAGTTAATCAAAGAGGACCTAACAGTCCCTGCCTTGTGAACTGGGACTATTACAGTGAACAGCCACGAATCTGGAATGGCGGAGCCATCAAGAATGTCTTGAAACAAGTCCACACAGTCACGAACAGCCTCAGGCGTAAGGCCTTTAAGTTCCGCGTATCCTATGCGATCGACACCTACAGCACTGCTATCCTTACATTTAGAAAGTGCAGCTGTAAATTCAAGCGTTTCCCACGGTTGATCAGTGGGGGACAGTGATTCTACCACATCCAGGAGACAAGGAGGGGGAAAGCCTGCAGGGAGAGCATACACACTTGCAAATCTTGTATTAAAAGCGTCCGCCATAGCTTTCCCACGCAGCACAACCCCTCCAGAGCCCTCAGGACCATAGACCCACTGCAACGCACTACTAGGTGCATCTTGATGAAGGATGCGCCATGCTGCACTGAGGGATCTACTGTTGGATGACAATACAAACAATGGTTACAACAATACTTTTTCACTTACGAGCCACTTCAGGACCACGTGCTTCGAGCTGCAACCCCCATTTTAGAAAAAGGCACTTCCCCATATGACGCTTTACCTGTCTGCCGAAATTTAGATCTGGCAACTTTCCCTAATGAGCTGTAGACGTGTCGTTATACCCTATGAGAATTAACATGGGAGCCTGCGGACTAGTTACTAGTCACCAGTAACACAAATCAACGTTATTGAGGACACTTTCTCTCCATGAAGGACACGTTCCCACATTTTCGTGTTAAGTTTGTCTTTGTTACTGGACCCAAGACACCTGATTTCAAACGATTTGCAAAGATTTCTACGCATGGGGAATTTACACCAGTATGCTGAAATCACGTATAAGTTGGTTTCAGTTAAAAGACACAGTCTGCTAGTGAGCCGCCATCTGACAACAATTACACTCTAACAATTACGCTCTAACAATTAAGCTCCACCAACAATAAAACGTCTACTTGGCGGCGACACACTAGCGTGTGTCTAAATGAGCTCGGTAAATGATTAATACAGATGCAAACCTGTTTATTTTACCTTTTGAAGTCAAATGTCGAATTGCCTTGATGTAGAATTTAACCCTCTACCTTTGAAACCAGTATGGCAGAGCATTACTGGCTGCGACCTTCGGTTTTAAAAGTCGTGGGTTCAGTTCCCCACTAAGGCAGCATAACACATATATAAATAAATACAGAATACAGATGCAAATGTATTTCCTCTTGAATTTTCGACTTAAATTACGGACTACACGGTGGATACTATAGGTAAATGATGAGATGCTAAAGGGCAGCAGTTGAGGCAGCAGGCTGCAGGGCTGCTGTTGTAACGCAGCATGTAACGCACTGTGACATGCATTTGCTGCATCAGTTGTAGCAGCCCTATTTGTTTCCTTAATACTATAATTTTATAGGAAAAAATGCACAAACATTTTTAAAACGTTTAAACGTTACAGCATTTGGCAGGACCCAAAGCTTCATACCTAATAAACAGATACAAAGAGCTGTAAATTATGTAAAAGTGAGTTGGAAATAAGTCGTCAGCAAATTTCTATTAGGTAATTTTTAGTGTGCAATTTTTACTAATGGCTTTTCCGAATCGATTTTGGGAGTTTTGGAATTATTTTGGGAATTAAACAACAACGAAGCACACTAGTTAGCCACTTTCAAAACCAGTTTTCGTATATCAGTCGATGCTACATCTAAAACAACACAACTATTTGCTTTCAATTTAGTTTATGTAATTTATCTTGCCATTCTTTAGTAAGGAATTAATAAGTCCTTTTTAGGAGGACAAATTTTGTGATTCTGGTTTTGTCCGGTGCTAACTAGTTTTGAAAAGCGCCAATGAAACGCTCGTCAGTAAAAATGCGCGCGATGTAACTTACTCGGGATCTTGTAATACAATGTAAAATAGGAAAATGTAGGAACTGTAAAATACATTTAGAACGAACATACAGCTTACCTTTTCTTCTATGCTGCATTCCATTTACAGCTGTCACCCTTTTGATTTCATCTGCCAACCACTAACACTAACTCGTATACGGAGGCGGCCATCTTGGCTCTGACGTGTTGCTGCGCTATGATTGGCTGAGCGGAGATGATCACTTTTGCAAGGCTCGCGTAACGCAAGATAGCCGACTTTGCAAGTAACCATTACATTTAAGTTCATTTTACAGTGAATAGATGGCCATATTTGACGATCTCAAATCATTTCTATGCTATCATTTAATCTTCCAAGAGTGTAGCGCCCTCTAGTGAGAAAATATCAAAATTCGTAGATAGCCACCTTTGCAAGTACCTCCTCAAATACCTCCAGACAAAAAAGGTAGAGGTGACGGTTAGACCGTGGTATTCTTTGCATTCACATTCCTATGAAAGTTGTGATATCCACCCAAAACCAAAACTGGATAAGAGAAGCCACCATGTTTTCAAAAAGGGTCGGCCTTTGAAAGTAGTGATATCATCCAACCAGGGAAAGGCCGCCAAGGTTAAGCCTATTAGCCAAGTTAATCGCACCGAAATAATACTTTGGACGTTAAACGAAAACTTGAAGATTGCTACCGCTAGTAGCAATCTTCTAGTTTTCGTTTAACTCTCGAACTATTAGTAGGTGCGAATAACTTGGCTTATAGGATTAACATTGGTCGCCTTTCCCTGGTTGGATGATATCACTACTTTCAAAGGCCGACCCTTTTTGGATAATTGGCGGCTTCTCTTATACCAGTTTTGGTTTTGGGTGGATTCGTTTTACCAGATGAGACTGTGTTTTGGCCTTTGTTGAGCTTGGAACCATTTGGAGGCGTGATTGTTCTACTAAAAAAGTATTTTAATCGAACGCAGTGTAGTAACCGCTTTTCGAACAGTGCGTTACGATTGCAGTCCCGCAACATTCCTGTTGCTTTCATGCCTGAACAATGTCACCCTGAATTATTTCATTGTCTTGTCACATTCATGCATTTCTCTATGCGTCTACATGTATATTACGGAGCAGGCGGCCAAGTCACCGGCCGCGCCATTCCGTCGTACAATAAAGAACCCTACCCTGTAGTGCCATCTGTTGACGGGTTCGCCTTCAAATTCTGTTTGGGACACTTTTTCAAAGTCTTCGAAGCAATGGCGTCACTTACCAGATCTGCCGCACCGTTTTTGGGTTCGTTTTTTGGTATTGTTGTGGTACCAAAGCGGCCAACAAAGTTTTAGTCGCGTGGACTGTGCCATGGTCGACGTTTGAGCTAAAAAAAAAAAAACAAAAAAAAAACAACCCGTGTCTACTAAACCAGACAACTTAAAACCAAACGACGATTGGTTCTTAATTTCAGGACTCGAAATTGGCAGCCTGATACGATGGAAAGGCTCATTTATTTCCTAGATGTTCACTTCCAGAAAGGAGTTGAATTGTTTTTCAAAGGGTTCAAAGGGTTTAACGAGAGTTAACAACTCCTGGTCATCTTCCCGAAGCCCTAAGGCCCTATGTCTGCAACAACCAGATTCCCCGAATTGTTTTTAACTGGCCGCCAACAATAGTTGCTTGCAACAATGTCGCCATGCACGGTACCGAGGTGAATTGTTTCAAAGGATTAACTTAACATACTTGGGTGGGTGACCGCCTGGAAATCTGGCTGTTGCAGACATAGGGCCTTAGAGCTTCGGGCAGATGACCAGGAGTGGTTAACCGTTAAACCCTTAAACCCTTTAACTTAAATATAGGGTTCAAAACACACGCTAGTGTGTCGCCCGCCAAGATAAAACGATAACATCCAGATAATATGTATATGTGAGCATGGCGACCACTAGACACGTTGTGTCTTTACAGCAAAGGCAATTTAGCTGTTTTCAGCCATCTGAGGATAAATAACAATGCGACAGAAAACGCTGAAACTTGTTTAATCGGGATACTTTGGTCACCTCACAACATAAAAGTCACTGTTAGACACATACCTTAAGGTTTTCTTGTTGAAAAAACGACCTGAATAACGTTGATATTTGCCTAATTACTATTAAGCAATAAGCAATTGCGCTGTAAGCAATTTTCATACATTTCATTTAACCTTCGAACTATTACTCGGTGGGATTAGCTTGGCGAAAGAGATTGGCGTTTGATATCACGACTTAACACGGCCGAAAAGCTTGGCGGGATCCTTAATAAGTTTTTTTTGTGGGGGGGGGGGGGGTTACTAGTTACTAGTTACTGGCTACTAGCTACTGGCTAACGCTATTTTTGTTTCACGAAAATAAATTTTCCATGCGGTGGTTCTTAGCTTATTTTACAGGTATTGATCTGTAGAAGTGCCCTTTTCATATGGACCTTTCTGATTGGTGAAGTGGTTCAGGGGTTAGGGAGGTCCAAACGTTTAAGTTGATTGTTTTACATTGTTTTAAACATTGTTATGCAACAATGCCAAACTGAACATTAAATAAATCCGTATGTAACAAGGCATTACTAATATTAGTAAACAAAAACGAACTCGTTTGATGCTTAAGGTAAGGTTTAACTAATTCGAAGTCAAAATAGCAAAGGAACACAAATAAACTTTCCTGTAAGGTTTCAGATACTGCAGTGTTGCTGTACTGTTTCGTCCACGTGAAACCTTACTGCTGTATTCAAATGTTTTTACTAATTTTATTTTTGCACACGATACTTCAGTGAATGATTGGTTCATTCTACTTGGCTACACGACATCGCTGGAAAATGCTTAAAGCATAACCGTGTTAGTGGGTTTACAACAGCTCTACACGTAATTGAAGGTTCGTGCGAGGCTTTGAAAATCTAGAAATGCCCTGGAAAGTAATAATGTAATTCCATGCCTGGAAAAGGGCTTGAAAATCTTGAAAAATGCTATATGTATCATCAGTAAGGTGATGAACGAAAAGTAGATGTCGTGACTGAAGAACACTAAACAAATTTAGCCAAGAAAGTGGTCGAATGTGTAACCTTACATTTTTCTTCCTTTGTTTGGGCATGACTTTAATTATATTTACGTGTGTAAAAGTTGTATACAGCAGTAAGGTTTCACGTGGACGAAACAGTACAGCAACACTGCAGTATCTGAAAACCTTACAGGAAAGTTTATTTGTGTTCCACTGCTGTTTTGACTTCGAATCAGTTAAACCTTACCTTAAGCATCAAACGAGTTCGTTTTTGTTTACTAATTCGTTCTACTTTGGCATACCATACAGTTTATTTTTTTTAAGTGTTGCATCTTTATCAATCAGTCTAAGTCTTGCATACACGTTACAAATGCACTGAATTTCGCTTGCTTCGCTCGCTCATTCAGTGCAAGTCTTTCTTTTGGTTTGTCCGCAGTACTGTATTAGCGGCTTTGTCCGTTATTTGCAATATAGGACGGCAAGTCAAATGTGCAACGGACATTTTAACTTTAACATGGGAGAGTAATGTGAAATCATTATATAAATCAATTGGTAATAAGAATAATGCTTCCTCTTCACGTGCGGGTGAATTGTTGGCTCACCAACATTGTTAGCATTTGGTTAAACTTCAGGCAAGCTTGCCACTCTATAAGCACTAACCTACGGACAGTTAGCGGCTAAGCGTAGTGTGGTATCTTCTTTCTATCGTGCGTATATAAGGTCTGGAATTGATTATCATCTCCCCTTCCTGGCACAGTCCAAGAAGGTGATTGGTAAGGTTCAGGTTGTTGTCAACCAGTACTTGCGTATTGTTACTACGTGTATTATGTCTACTCCTGTTAGTGCCATACATGTTGAAGCTGGGGAGCTGCCCATTGCCTGTCGGGCCAAGGAGCTGTTACTATCCCTGTGCATGCGGAATCTTGGCCGTGGTTTGAGTGACCGTGTTGCCAGGGTCTTGTCGGACTATCGGGATGTGAGTGCGTTTGCGCGTAATGGCCTGGGCTCTGCTGGCCTCGGCATGTCCTTAGCTATTAGGTCTCCTCTCATGAAATTTCCTGACCCTCTCTGGGTTGGTGTTCTCAGTCCGTGGACTTGGTGTAGTGAGCTTGAGCACGTGTTCCTTGGTGATTTTCATCCATTAATGGCAGATGTGTTCTGTGACGCTTCCTTCCACGTTGAAAGTTGGGAAGGAGGTGTTGGTTTGGTTGTCCCTACACTGAAGTTCGGTTTACGTCGTTTCTTGCCTGCTGTTCCTTCAGCATTTGTGGCTGAGATTGTTGCCATCTCAGTGGCTCTTGATGTTGTACTAGACTTAGCGATCTGCAACTTCACTATTCGGACTGATACAGCATCAAGTCTGCAGTTTTTGCGCGATTCCTTCAGCCGTTTGGACATTGCGAACCCTCTTGCAGCAGAGATCGCATGGAAATTGTTTCAGGCCCTCCAGAGAGGCGTCGTTTCTCTTGCCTGGACGCCTGGGCATGCTGGTTGTCTGGGGAATGACGCAGCAGATGCTCATGCACGGCAAGCTTACGCCGAGAGAGCTACTCCTGTTGTTTTCCCGGTCTCCCCGCGTGATCTGCGACCGGTTTTGGCAGAATGGTCTCGGGCTTGTTGGTTGAGTGAGTGGGCGTCCGATACCACAGATCGTGCTCTGTTTGCCATCAATCCCACTGTTCAGGTTCCTGCCGCCCTGAGCAGGCTCTCACATTATTCAGCTGGTGTCATCTCACGGCTTAGGACAGGGCACACCCGCCTCAATGCACATGCTTATAAGCTGCGCCAGTCCCACTCCCCACTGTGCTCTTGTGGCGAACAGGATACTGTTCTTCATTTCCTTTTGCAGTGTCCGCTTGGTGATGTGCATCGTAAGGCGACATTTAGTAGGCACTGTATGTTTGCCAGTCTCAGTGACGTGCTTTGTGTGCACCCTGTCTCGGCTGCCACTATACGGCGTGTCCGGGATGTTGTAGTCTTTTGCAGGCAACGGGGAGCACGGATCTAGTTGCCCTGTAGGCGTGTTCGCGTTCGTTTGTTTTGTTAGTGTCTGTGTCTATGTTTCAATCTCCATCCCTACTTTCTGTTGATATGGTATCACTGTCCTGCTGTTTATCTGATGTTATAGTTCTGTAGTTTTAAGTAGGTTTAAGTAGTTCTATACGAGAGCGTATGGCTTTGGGCCAAGGCATTCTATATAAATAAATAAATAAATAAACTTCAGGCGATGCGATGCCATGCATATGGCGTTTGCTGATTGGCATTGTTGCATAAAAACAATGTTTAAAACAATGTAAAACAATCAATCTGT
>JAHWFP010259614.1:0-17598 GCA_023313725.1 Lithobius niger | reverse complement strand
TTTTGTTTTATTGTAAGTGAAGTTTGGCTTAATTAAGTTTGAATCAGTTTAAGCTTGACTATTTAGCATGCCGTTTGGTAAGAAGCTATGCTAAATTAACTAAGCATTTGTAACAATGAGTAATTATGTTTCACAGACATTTTTCACGGTATTTTAGTAATGATGAATCAGTTTTACAAGATAAACTTATAGCAAGGTTGTGAAGGAAGGCATCGTTTAAATATCTTTTTTATAATTAAAAAAAGAGAGTCATTTTAGATATCAATCTTTTCTTTGATTACTTGATTTAACAGTTTATTTTACTTAATAACAAATTAATAAAAACGTATTCGCTTTCTTCACAGTCCGTGGACGTGGGGGTGAGGGAGGGGGGGGGTAACGGACTGAGCAAAGAGTGGGAGCAAACGCCCAGAAAATTTCGATTACGACCCGTTTCGCCCAATCCCGTTTCTCCAAGTCTCGTTTCGCCTATGTTATTTCATTTTCCTTATTTAGGGGTTCCCTTATTTAGGGGTTTATGATTTCTGTTTTTTTTTTGCTCAATAATGAATATGAATTACGTAACTTTAAAATTGTTGGTTATGAAATCTTGGTGAGTGCAGTTATTCAAGTTAAAATATTATGGCACATGAGGTACTTACCCTGTTGGAAATCCTAATGAAAAAAATTCTACTGGACTAGTACGTTCAGTAGAAAATTACAACTGGAATGATACCTTCAGCAGATATTTTGAACTGGAGAAACTAGCCAGTAGCAACTGTCGAAGGCGTTTAACTGCGGCAGTAACCAACAGTAGAATATGTTCAACCGGACCAGTAACTCCAGTAGGGAAGGGTTCATGAACTGGTGAACTTTAAACTGTACCAGTAACTTCAGTAGATATTTCCCCTGGACGAATTACTCCAGGGTATAGTCAACTGGGTCAGTAGCAACCGTCAATGGCATTTAACTGGACCAGTAATCAACAGTAGAAAATATTCAGCTGTGTCAGTAACTCCAATAGACCACAAGTTCAAAATTTCATAAAGTGCAGAATGTTTGTTACCGGGTAATTTGGTGACTGAAATGACAGAGTCAAAACAAGGTAAGCGGGACGTCTACACGTTTCCTATTTTACATTTCCCACTTGTTTGCTTAAACTTCCTTCTCACTGGGTGAAATACTTCAATTCAACAGTAAATGCTTCGACTCTATGGTCTGTAACTATATCCCAATTCTCTGTAGGTTCTCGTTGTGTAACTTTTAATGTGCTCTTTGAGCTCTACGTTTTTCTTTTAGTTAACGTTAACTTAAAGAAATACGTAGATCTCAAAGAATCAAAGGTGAACATAAAAACGAAAGGATTGTAGCTTTGATTTTTTCCCAATAGTTTGGGCAGCTAGTGCCAGCACGTAGCAAAATCAAACCAAAACGTATGTGGCTCGCACACGCATATCGTCCGAATTTTGGTGAGTCGAGAGTATTTTTCTTATAGCTACTTTCTCCAGGAACATGATACGTAATGAAAATAATATCTGTGTTCCTTTATTTAATTGCATTGCAATTTAGTTAGCGATTACTAAATGTCATCACAGAAGTAAAGCAATAGTTTTCGAAAATACTTTGAAAAAGTCATACGGATACTAACCCTATGAAAGAATTCTTAGGAAAATCCAGTGTATATTATATCCCCCATCTTACTTGCATTCTTAATGGTTTAATAAGCATTTACTAATTCTAATTACTAAAGACAGAATAGTGAACACAGTAGGGCGACTTCACACTCTTTGCAGTTGTACCCGTGCGCATGCTGTGCACCCCCCCCCACCTCCCTCCCGGTGTTTGGTCTTTGGTTTTAAATTTATCAAACCGAAGACCGAACATGTGAATGGCTCCCACATATGCTCTCTCCCCCACAATTACTTTAACTCCCAATCCCCACACTCCTCCCCCCTCCCGGATTCGCATACGTGTCCCCCCATACACGCTTGCCCGCCCTCCCCCTCCCCGAAAACCTCGCCCCGTGACATTCTCCCTTCGGTGCAGTCCCGGACAAGTCGCTGGCGTGTGTTTGACTGAAGGCTAAAAAAAACCTATCACTGAGAAATCCAGCATTCCGTAAGCAAGTAACCCTATGTTTAAGTTAATCCTTTGAAACAATTCACTTCGGTAGCGCACATTGCCCTCCACACACACTTGCCCTGGCACCCCCTCTCCCGCACCCCACGAAAACGGCGCCCCGTGACATTTCCCCTTTGGTGCAGGCCCGGAAAAGTCGCATGCGTATGTTTGACTGAAGGCTAAAAAAAGCCTGAGAAATCCAGCATTCAGTAATCAAGTAACCCCATGTTTAAGTTAATCCTTTGAAACAATTCATCTCGGTACCGTGCATGGCGACATTGTTGCAAGCAACGATTGATGCCGCCCACTTACAAACAATTCAACTCCTTTCTGGAAGTGAACATTTAGGAAATAAATGCGCCTTTCCTTCGTATCAGGCTGCCAATTTCGAGGCCCCTAAGAACTAATCGTCGTTTGGTTTAGCAGACACGGGTTGTTTTTTTTTTTTTAGCCCAAATGCCGACAATGGCACAGTCCACGCGACTAAAACTTTGTTGGCCGCTTTGGTACCACAACAATACCAAAAAAACGAACCCTAAAAAAAGAGTGCGGCAAGTCTGGTAAGTGGCGACATCTCTTCGAAGACTTTGGAAAAAGTGTTACAGCCCGAACTTGTAGTCCAAGGCCGGCAATAGACGGCGACATGGCAGGTTTGGTAACTGGCGCCATCTGTTCGAAGACGTAGGAAAAGTGTCCCAACCCGAATTTGAAGGCGAATCCTGTCAGCGATGGCACTACAGGGTGGGGTACTTGATTGTACGACGGAATGGCGTGGCTGGTGACTTGGCCGCCTGCTCCGTATTATATATGTGGATGCTAATATATTCAAAGTGAGTAGGCTTAGACTCTGCAAGTTTAGGAACCCACTTGATTTTCTGGTTTTTGCTGCATAAATACATTCGTTCGACACTTGGCTTATTTCTACACTCATCTGTTACAATCCAGATGCATGAAACAGTTGCTAGTCTTTGGTTGACAGTCAATATCTAAATATCATAAAAGGCTTCAAATAACAAATAAGGCATGAGCAGTGCTAAGCCATGAAGGTATGAGGCATGAGCAGTGCTCTCATCATACATACAGTACCTTCCTAAAGCACCGAACAGAGCGAACAGAACGCACCACTGTTACAGACAGTTTGGCTCCAAACTCGACGTCGCGCGTGCGCAGTGATGTTGCGTCAGCCGTTCAGTACCTTCCTAAACTACAATACAGCTCATCGAGCTCAGCAGCGTATTGATACGTCATACCTTAACCGCGACCAGACCTAGCTAATGGATTGGACCAGGATTGGCTTATAGATTTGACCAGGCGAGGGCAATGCCAAATTGCGAACCATCTCAGGGAGGTGGTTTGCTGGGGTGGAGGTTTGAGCATGCGCGAGCTAACAGTCTTGACGAAACAGATTCGTTGCTGACGATGTTGATGTCAATCAAGACGCATCAACACGGATATTAGCAGGGAATGTGCCAAACTGTCACAAACAGTGGTGCGTTTGGTTTGTTCTGTTTGGTCGTTTAGGAAGGTACCGTGAGGGTAAGAAGTCTGAGGGGCATGTTCCCCAGAAAATCACTAAGGCCAAAGGCCAACTGAGCTGGAAGCACAGCAAGGACACAGCTTTGGAGCACTTGGGGACTTCACTTGGAATCTAGGCATAACCCAAGCAGCAGGGAGGTTAAAAACAACCTGATTAATGTGCCCCCTTAGGCATGAAATTTGCACCTGAACCATTCAGGAGTAGCAAGCAATCTTTTGCGTTCAATAAAAGATTACTAAATCAAGGCCGGTTCTATAAGAAATAACATGACTTGCTGAGCCTAGTAGCTCTTCTTACTATATCTACACGCAGGTTTCACTGGTCCAGTAGACAGGGTTAGTTATTGGACCAGCAGTTAGGGTCTGAGGAACCAGTAGGATATTCTTACTTGACCCGCAACGATAGCCTGCTGCTCTGACATGATTTGTTCATTAATACACATCATAAATTAGGCATACATTTTAATAGCACAATAAAAGGTTCAGTAAGTGCTAAACATTTAAGGCCAATTGATTGTTTAAAATAAAGTCAGGCATTGAATAACTTTACAGAAACCAGAGCTAAGGGAGAACCGTCCTTTTACCCAGTCCCAGTTACTGACATTTGTGTTTAAGGTAATAAAACGTATTTTTTTTCCACTTTAATAGTTTAAAGAAGATTAGAGCATAAAATGCGCTATTCGCTTGAGCCTTATAGTTTTAGGTATTTTTTTTTTTAAATGTAAATAGCCAAGCTTTCGTACCGTCGGGACTTGCTGGGTTAGGCTTAGCTTGTGACTTTTTTGTTGTGTTGGCATGAAACGTTTCGCTAGTTACAATATGACTATTTAAGCTGGTTTTGCAATGGGTTGTGCTAGTTGAATTTGTGTCATGTAGTTATGAAAGTCGGTCATTATGTTACGTGGTGTTGCTGTCACTTGGTTGATAGGGGATATTTAGACCCCATGAAAATGTTAGGTATAAAAAAAGTGAGGGTTTCAAAGAAAGTATTGGAACAAGTTTTGCCTTGTAGTGGAAACATGTGGGTTTTCAGAATAACCGTATTTAACGATTAAACTTTTAGCATCAGGATGCGTTAGCGTGATGTCGGCACCGTGCATTAAGTAATAGTTATTGGTGACAAACTCACGGTTATTGATTTTTAACCCACGGTTTCGAGGATTTGTCTGGCAAGACTATGCAAATGTCGAGAGGCGAAGCCCTGAGACGATTTGCATAGTCAAGCCGGACAAATCCTTGCAGCCGTGGGTTAAAAATCAATAACCGTGAGTTTATCACCAATAAATAATTTAAATGACGGTTGGGAAGTCAAGCTAACTCGTATTTAATTAAAACATGTTTGTGTTTTGTGGAAATTGCTTCAAGAAAACGTTGATCATCAGTATCCTCGATATGAATGAAGGTCATACCATTTTACTCTGTGGAGGGGAAAGTGTGTGATAGACGGACGAATCCTTTCGCTCAAACTTTGTGGTGGGAGGGGGAGGGGGAGTTAGAGAGGCGATTTCGGTGGCAAAGTCGCTGGAAGCTCACTCGTGTATACCGAAGTGTTTATCGTGTTTGGAGTGAATAATTCGATGTATGAGTCAGCAGGGATAAAGGGACATTGCTGGGACATTCTAGGAAGGTATGTAATTCATTTTGTGCTTTTGTAGTTTGACAATTGTTACGGTAATAGGGAATTACGGTACTGGGTATCTGTATGAATAAAAGTCACTCCATTTTAGTATGGGGAGAGAGGGGGGAGTTAATGCGGAGTGAATAAACTTAGCTATGGGCCAGACTTGTGAGAGTTTGCAGGCATAGGATTTCATTCCTTTTAGTAATTCGTTTTGTACGTTTTTATTGTGTTGCGTTTTTTATGCACGCTGTATTTGGTTGTTGGTGTATGCGTTCCCGGTCGCGTGATCCGGAGGTGTTAAAAGTTTGGGTTATCGGCAAAAGTGTAGGGTAATTTGATAACCCACACCTTTTGCGATGACGCACACTTCCGGTGTTGGTTAACGAGATTTAACCTACAGATATTTAGCGTGGCGTTGAGTTAGTGTGACGTCACAGCCGTGGTATAAGTGATATTAAAGGTTATAGTGCTTGTAAACGTTTAGTACTTTAGAACTTGCATATATAAGTTCCTGTTCTTTATGTTACAATGAATTTGAAAGTTGTTTGCTATAAACATATTATTGTTTTTGGTTACAGTTGTGGTAATTGCTGCTATACTTAACAAGTTGTGCCTTCAAGCACATATTTTTAGGGTAACAATATATTGTAATGTTGCATGCTATAAACGAAATGTCGATTATTGGTTGCAGTCGTGGTAAACGTTGCAATACTTTAAAAAGTTGCGGCTGATGCTTCTGTTTTAAGAATACAGTATATTTGAAAGTTGCATACTACAAACGTCACATTGCTTAAAGGTTTCATTATGGTAAGGGTTGCAGTACTTTAAAGGTTGCCAGCAACTTTTTTAAATGGTACGTTGCAGTTTGAGTGTTACTGCTTTAGAAACGCTATGCAGGAATCTAAAGTTACAGTTCTGTTTTTTAAAGTTAAAATCAGTTTTAAAGTAAAAGGAAGACACCAGTTACAGTCTGGTGTGTCCAAGTAAAAGTTGTAGAAGAAATATCTCACAATCCAAGAAACCGGTACTCCGCCAGATTAATGTTGTATTTAAAAATTACTCTGGCAGACGAAAGAAGAAAACAATGTTGAATATGGAAGTAGAAGTCGCAAATCCACCTTAACTTTGAATGAACTGTGTTAAGTTTAAATTTGAGTGTTTTAACTCTTTATTTTGTTGGTGTAACTTTTAAGGCGTTGAAATCAAAGTTACCATCAAAGTTACCTGAGAGCACAACATGAATAAATAGGTCACGAAACCTGATACACATAAAATACAAATTTACAACATTTCCATTAATAAAAGAACACAAAACATTTAAATACCTTCGTACATTCATAAACAAGACCCACTGAGACATCAGAAGACCACATCAAAGAATCACGCCGGGCCATTCCCGAAGCTCAAAGAAAAACACGAGAGTGGAAGCATGAGCACCAGAGCGATTCAGCAAATACAAAATGTCTCCCCCATGGAGGATCCGATCTTCCGTTAAAAAATAGTGATTTCAGGAACGTAAAGTTTGCCTCAAAACGAAGATCGGGAACAAAAACCCGACGTATTCTCGCCAGGTTAGTTTTTAATGTATTATATCAAAGAAACTGCGCTGAATTTTTTAGCGCTTTATACTCGCTCAAAATAACAACACGAATCGTATAGCATTAGAAAAAGAAGATAAACGGGAATTTCCACATTTTATCAACGAAAGGAAAAATTTAATTTTGGGTGAAAACAACACGATTCGTACCACCGAAAACGAGCCTTAGTGGCCATCCAATCAAATAACGCATGAAAACCCAAAGCTGTCATGAAAGTAGCCTATCACATCGGGGCTTAGTGCTGTGAATTAAGTACGTGAAAATAAACATGGTGGAGGCACGAAAGCACTCCTGCAGTTTCCCAAATGATTGTCTATCATATCGAAAACCAAAACTGGTAAAAGGGAGTTCCGAATGTTTCGGCCCTTCAAAGGAGTGATATCAACACACCAAAACATTCGCCAAGTTAATATGTTCAAGTTTTCATTTAACGTCCAACGTATTATTCGGTGCGATTAAATTGGCGAATGTTTTGGTGTGTTGATATCACTCCTTTGAAGGGCCGAAGCATTCGGAACTTGGCGGCCCCTTTTACCAGTTTTGGTTTTTGATATGATATCACTCCTTTTTTTTTAATTGTGTATTGACTCAACTCCACTACCGTACAGATGTGTAATAAAGTGCCACTTAACAAGAAATTGGTTTACAACAATTTGCTACTATCTTTTGCCAATAGATCGAACCATACTCAACTTAGTCACCTCTTTATATGTTTTGGTTTGGTTTTAATTTTGTTGTAATTTGTTTTATTTAGTTAGTTTTGGTGAGTTGATATCACTCCCTTGAAGGGCCGAACCACTCTCAACTTGAGGCCTTTTTACTAGTTTTTGACTTTGTTATTACAGTTGGTTTATTTTTCGTGAATTGGACGTGAATACAATTTCTTTGCAACGTTGTTTAGATTTATCGTGATGCACTAGTGTGTGTCTAGGCACGTACGTCAGTAAACACGTTTTCATTGTCCGAACTTGGGCCGTCCAAAGAGACGATGCCGACAATACTAACAATGGTTATAACAATATTTTCGTACTTACGCGCCCTGCCACGCCATCCCCGTTACGCCCCTAAGCTCCAAACCATAAAAGGTAGGCAGTTCGTATTGTACTGCACCCATTCGCCCAATTTCATTGCTGGAAGCCTTCCCGTTATCTCGGTATCGATGAATAATCACCCTATGGAAATTAACATGGAGATGAGCGGAGCAGCTAGCTAGTAGCTAGCTAGCTAATAACTAGTAACACATTTACAACGTTATTGTGGGTCAGATTTTGCATTGAAAGCAGCTTAGCTGGCATTCCTACACGAGTTAATTTTTGTGAGGCGGCTCATTGCTCACGATTTCAACACAATTTAAGCTTTTGTACCGCATTATTATTTTTCTCCAATTATCTGCAATGTGCCCAACTATATGTGGCGTCGCGCTACAATGGTTTACAACTTCGACAGTTGAATTGATGTGATGTTTGTTGCGATGTTTGTTGCCTAACTTGGCGCGACACAGTAGCGTGTGTCTAGATATTCATGAAAATTTTCCTATCTAAATAGTGAGGTTGTTGAACTAAGTAATTAGCACTGCCGATAGTTCGTTTGCGCACGAGAATTTCAGAAAATTGGACAGGAGGAGGAGGCGGAGGCGGAGCGGCTAACAATGCTGCGACATGTAACAATGGGGTAACAATAAGTGGGGCGCACAATATCGGTTTGTAGCTCACTTTACTTTTTTTTTAATTCACTACACGAGCCTACAGACCATAAGTCATACGCTCGACGCTAAAAACTTAATCTACAACTTAACCTATTCAGTTATACAGTTATGTACAGTTACAGACAGCTTGGTTGTATTAACAATTACAGAATTTACTTTGAAGCTCACTCGAACAAGATGCAACAATGGTTGGGTGTCGGGAAAGTAAATTGTCGTGGTTTCAGTTAGCTAGCTAGTTGTGGAGAACCAAAATTAAATGGTGTTGGTTTTTCCTTTTCTGCAAGTTTTAAACTGTAGGGTGCGAAGTCTTTGAACGGCCGACATGACTGAGTGACTTATTTACTTTTTCAACGCGGGCTTTTCGAGAAGCCAGTTGAATTGTTTCCGCGATTGTTGGCCATGATACTGCAACAATCGAGAATCCACTACTCATCGAGATGACGCATGCTAAAGCTAGACACACACTAATGTGTTGCCATAAAATAATAATCATGGGACAAACCTTGGGCGGAACCAGAACATAAGTATGCATTTCTAATCTTCTGTTTTTTCGAAAACAAAAATCGGTGGACAGTGGACACATAATAGACCAGACCGTAGCAATTACAATAAAAAGGAAGCGAAAAAAAGCCAACAAATTAACTGAGCAAAAAAACGGCTTCGCCGGTTAGAAAAAAAGTTAGAGCTCGTATCCCCATACTCACAGCCCTGAAGGTACACGAATAAAAACGGATTAGAGTTCCCACGGTTTTGAACTGCAATTCGCAAAACGTGAACCCACAAACACACACAACAAAATGGAAGCCAACAAAATAGACTCCATAAACAGCAAAACGCTGCAAAATTGAAAGATAAAAATGCATACACAAAATGAACAAGTAATTACTCAAACGAACTAGAAATAACCACCTCAAACGACCTTCAAACACAAAAACAGGCAAAAAACTGCCTTAACTAGGAGTCTGCTTCTTCCACAAATTATAAATACACTCAAAATACACATATACCCACTCACACGAAACAGACTTAATATATGAAACAACAAACGCAGACAAATATAAAAAAGTCTGTATAATACATAAATTACGCGTGCACGCTAAACACCGAAACATTAAACTTTGCAAACATAAACTGGGCTTTCTTTCTGACATATCCATTGATCAAAAACAGTCTTTGTTCCATGGTACTGAAGTTCAAATTAAAGTTCGTTGCGTTCGAGTGAACTCTAATCCGTTTTTATTTGTGTACCTTCAGGGCTGTGAGTATGGGGATACGAGCTCTAATGTTTTTTCTAACCGGCGAAGCCGTTTTTTGCTCAGTTAATTTGTTGGCTTTTTTTCGCTTCCTTTTTATTGTAATTGCTACGGTCTGGTCTATCAGGTGTCCACTGTCCACCGATTTTTGTTTTCGAAAAAACGGTAGATTAGAAATGCGTTTTTTGCTCAGTTAATCTACATAATAAGGTCGTTGAACTAAGTAAGAAAGTAAGTATAAGTAAACAATCACTGTAATCGCTTTTCATTCTTCGAGCACGTTTTATGTCTTTGCTATGGTGCCTAACAATTTCGTCTAAACCGTTGATTGTTGATGGGTAAAATGAAAGAATTCGTGTTTCAGCTAAAGGCATGTAGTTTCGGATCAAACTAAGCCACGTTGTTAATTTCGAGGCCTCCTCGAAATTGGATCCTAAATACGATGGAAGGGCTTCCTTATTTCGTAAATGCGGGCTTTCGGAGCTGAGCTGAATTGTTTCAAATTATCCAATAACAATTACCGCGGAGCACGAGGTTTATCATTACTATCTTGGTTGGTTGGTTTTATTCCACGAGCCTTGGCCCGCAGCCATGCGCTCGGACATTAATAAAATCTACTATCTTGCAGAGTGGCCGGCAACAATAAGATCTGTCCAAGTGAAAACAAAACAATAAGGGCAGTTGGGGCGGTTTCTGGCCCCCAGATTTGTTCGTGCCTTTTGTCACTGGACGTGGTGCAGTCAGGTTGCTGCCCTTTGGACAGGTGATGTCCAGCCTGGTACTGTTGATATCTATTGTGATGCGTCGTTTCACAATATTCATTCCGGAACTGCGCCTGGAAAGGAGTTATTTCCTCTCCGGCCTGCCGTTAGCTTTTTTGGGAGAACTGGTCGCGCTTTCCATTGCTGTTGATGAGGGCCTAGACCTTGGTTTGCCGAGCATTACCGTGTATTCAGACTCTAAGGCCGGAATTGGCTTCCTGAAACGTTCCTTTTTGTCGTTGGAGGTTGATCACCCCGTCTGCGTTGAAATTGGCAGTTAGCTTCTCGCTGTGTATCGGCGTGGTGTTAGGATTTCCGTTAGTTGGGTACCTGGCCATTCTGCCGATTTTGGTAACGAGGTAGCGGATGAACTTGCCCGGAAAGGTTTCGGAACTAGAAGTAACATAGTGAGGTGTCCAGTGTGCCCTATGAACTTGCACCCTGTGTTAACTGCTTTGTTCTCTCAGGCGTGGCAGGAGGTGCACTGTAAAAACTAAGCATCTTAAAATTCGTAAGATGCATCTGAAATTCAGTCGTTTGGTTGATAAGCCTCCTGAAAATCGTGAAACCATCTTAATTTAAGATGCAATGGATCTGTGCTTTGAAGGTTTAAGACACCACTAGTTTAAGATGCATCTTAATTTCAGAGGTGTTTCATTTAAGATGCCATTTAACGTAAGATGCATCTTATTATCAGATGGAAAACACGCGAAGTAAATGTTTTAAGGTGTTTAGCTGTTTAAGACGCCATAGTTTTCATTTGCCAAATTCTTCCAGTGTATAAGATGGCAGCAATTTCAGAAGTCCACGCAGTTAGATGGTTTATTTTTAAGTTGGAGAAGAGAGAAAGTTGGAAAATTGTAAGATGGCTATTTATTTTAAGTAGGAATATGTTGAAAGATGTCAACATATTTTAAGCTACAAAACGGTGAATGTTGCTAACATTTTAAGATGGTAATTTTTTTAAAGTTGTGAAACAAGCAAAGATGCCATCGTTTTAAGACGGCACAATGTATTAAATCGGAAAGGAAGTGAAGTTGCCAATATTTTAAGGGGGCAGTTTACTGAGTTGGAAAATACATACGTTGTAGTGTTTTAGATGGATAAATTATTTTTGGTCAACACAACGCACAATATTATTTGGACCTTGTGAAATACTTCAATTAAAACTCCACTCATTATTATTATATGCAAACAGGAATTTCAAAAAAAATTATTTTTACTCCTGTGTTCAATATGATTCCGAAAATAGTACATAATGCATTCACGTAAAGAACCATGTGGTACAATAACACATTAAAAATGCATAATTACTTATACATTAATTATAATAAATACACAGCTTAGACCAAAAAAATACCCGTCTCCTCCCCCCCCCCCTCCTTTTCCACCTGACTAACACCAACCTGATACCGCCAGTTTCATTTTCATATAGATGATGTTGAAAAGAATACCTTCAACATCATCGTAACGATGCCTAGGCTGTCAATTTGAACAGCTAATATTATAAACAAATGAAAATAGGATGGTTGAGTTTAATAGACGTCATCGTAATGGGGTGTCAGCATATAAGATACCAGATACGTAAGATGCCTGCCAAAGCGTCTGCCTTTAAGATGAGAAACTGCTAAGATGGCGAATACATCTTAAAAGCAAAACGCTCTGAAACGTCACTGCTGATTTATCCTACTTCGAATGAAAACAAATATTGTGCTAATCCAAAGTGAACTGTAGTCACGTTCTGAAAAAATCAAATGGTGTTATTCTTTCTATAGCCTATGGATATACCTAACCGGATGCTAAGACATCTACGTAATTAACGAAAGTAGCAAACTCTTTTGACGTCCATAACGATTGTAGACGCTGCGGTACGCTAGGGTGGCTAACTAACAAGATGCCACTTTCACTTTGAACTATTCTTTGACACGATGTTGACTTACGTTGGACTACAGTCAAGTTATAAGGACTAAGATGTCTTGTGGTTGATAAGAGTCATATTCGCAAGCTGCTTTGCAGCTCAGATGTAGAGGCTGTCAGATTTGAGCAGCTAACATCATACATAAAATAAAAAAAACGATGGTCGAGTTTGCTACACGTCATCGTAATGAGATGTCAGCATTATAAGATGTTGGATATGTAAGATTACCTTTTTTTAAGATGCCAGATACGTAAGATGCCTACCAAAGCATCAGCCTTTAAGGTGCCAAACTGCTAAGATGACGAGAACATCTTAAAAACGGATGCAAAATTTTAAGATGCTTTAGCACCTTACTTTAAGACGGCAATACCGTCTTACTGTAAGATGCCAAAAACGTCTTAAAAACGGATGCAAATTTCACATCTTAGTTTAAGATGCTTATTTTTTGCAGTGTGGGAAGCGGGTGCTACGGGGAGGAAGTTGTTTGAATTGCACCCAACTGTTTCTTTACCTAGCACTTTAGATTTGTTGCCCTGGAGAGACGTAAGTCTTGTTTCTAGGTTGCGCACTGGCCATGTACCTTTGTGCAGCCACTTGTACAGGCTTGGGTGGTGCTCAACCCCCTTATGCACATGCGGTGGGGAGGAAGAGACAGTAGAACACTTTTTGTTTCGCTGCCCGACCTGGGCGAGGATGCGCTGCTCCCCTCTCCTGATTCACGGGTCTTTGAGTGATGTTCTTACGTTTTCTCCCATTATAGTGGCTTACGGGGTGCTATTCGTAGTGTGATTCGTTTTTGCAAATCATCGGCCCGTTTTTCGGGTTCCAGCCTGAGGTGATCGATCGTTCTTGGCTCGTTTGCTGCATCATTGGTCGGGGTGTTGTGTTTGTTTTGATTGGTAAGCTTATTTAGGAATGATTTGGTTGCTGGAGTAGGTGTTAGAGTAGTTGTTAGTTTTAAGTTTAGTGTAGAGCATATGGAATAGTGTCTTCGTAGAGTGTTAAATAAATAAATAAAAAAAAAACAATATTGTGGCAGTATATCCACCGACTTGCGTAACGAGATGCGCTGATTTGGAGAGCGAACCGAACGAAAATCAGCGTTTGTTAGCCAGTGCGCGCAAAAATTATATTGAGCAAACTTAATTCGATGAAAGCTTTTGTTGGCCAGTGTGCACAAAATTGGAATTGAAGAAACTTAATTCGGTGAAACGTCGAGATGCACATGAGCAACCAAACCGTGCCTGTGTTTCAAACGGTGGATCCAAGATCAGCCGTGGGTAGCACGGGCTTCCTCTAGTGTAGTTTAATAATTCGTATTTTTTGGTTTATCGGCCTCAACTGCTAAATTTTTTGTGCCATCGTGTTGGGTGGTTCGAGCGATGTTGTCCTGTATTCTGTTATTGTCATATACTGTCTCACATGAGTAGTATAATAATACTATTTTCGCACAGGAGAAGAGACGAGATGGCCGCTCCATGTAAGAAGCCATTTTCAATGACGTCATTTCCTGTAACATGATGGGAATGGAGCTCACTAATTGGCTGGGGCGGGGGTATGATGCCACTTCTTCCGAGATTCAAGATGGCTGCTACGAGATTTTCTGTCACGTGATGGGAATGGAGCTCTCCGATTGGCTAGGGTAGGGCTATGATGTCATTTCTTCTGAAAGTCTTCTGGTAACGTGATAGGAATGGGGCTCTGATCGGATGTGACGTCAATTCCCATGAGATTCAAAATGGCTGCAACAAGACTTTCAGTCACGCGATAGGAATGGGGCACTCTGTGGCTGTGATGTCATTTCCTCGGAGAGTCTTCCGGTCACGTGTTAGGAATGGCGCTCTCTGATTGGTTATGACGTCATTTCCTGGGGTTTATCACAACCGATCCGCCATCTTGGGGTGTCGGGGTGTTATTTTCGTGATCAGGTGAATACTTTGCTTCGCGGTTGGTCTTGTTTATTCAGTGGGATTTTTTCAATATTTTATTTTATTTTACGAATTAAATTTTGGAGAAAAAATTAAGACGGGAGCCAGGATCGACCCTATGGAACCAATGGATTAAAGAGCCAAGACTTTGCCCATTATACCAGACATGCCTGGCTGGAAGCCCGGTTTAAGTTGATAGTGTAATGAATGAGGAAAACAATCTAACTGCGGTAAATCATTTAGATGTGTTGCTATAAAACGCCAAAATTGGTCATAACTTCTAAATAACAGTCCTAGATCAAAACCAAGTGAATTTCCTCCCCCCTCCACGCATAACTCAAACTATCTGTTTAACCTGTCAAATCTACATCATTAAAAACGTATGATGTGCGTGCATGCGTGCGTGTGTGTTTGTGCCTCTACTACTCTGGAACCAAGGCAGCTACAAAGATTGGAGTATAGGACCAAACGAAATAGTATTAAATTGCAAACAGTATAGGCCTATTTTTCTCGTTGTAACTTGTTATTATGACCTTCAAAAACGCGAAAAACCCTGAAAAAATAACGTCGAAGCTTTTTTTTAAACCCTTGTTCATGACGTCATAGTTTGTTCATGAAAAACTCCTCGAGCAAAGAGAGATGATCTGGAAAAGGATGCACGCAAAAAATAACCTAAAAGGACGACGTATTTTGCAACACACCACATATAGATCTTAAAATTGGTTTTGTATCAACTGACTTGATGCATGAACACCTGGTACTTAAAACGGTGTCAAACATTCGTGTTTTTGAAGCATGGAAGTGCGTGGATTGAACGAGCAAAGCGAACGATTTCCACGTAAAGTAAATCTTTTTAATGTGTGTCTCAATTTGCTCTATCAATCTTTCATCTCTCACCTTCGTATGGGATTGCTTCTGGAGGAGAAGACGTACAAATGTGCAAACAAACAAATCGTATGTTTTGAATGATATAGATGAAATGCAGGCGTGCTTAGGAATGTGATGGACGAACTGTTAACAATAATTACAATTAGTTTGCGTCGAAATAATCAGCACATCATTTTGTGATGCTCTTGGAATCAAAGAATTTACTGGAAACAATTATCGACGCGCACATAGCTCTTGGATGGCCAGACTGTTGGAATGATTTATGGTTATTTGTTTATGCAGTGAAGCCTTACGAAAAACGTGCACTGCACTCTGACCATTTGCTTGATCTTTTTAGACGTGGAATGTATAAACAACTTCTTCCTCCCTTTACACACTATAAATTGAGACTGGCCAGCCAATTACTGTTGCAGCTGTCGTGCGTTTGATGGCTAGCGATTGTGTTAACGATTGTGTAAGTGTGTAGGTAAACAACTTCTGCCTCCCTTTGCTAACTGTGTGTTGAGACTGACCCAACCACTTGCAACAGATGTGTAGTGGCAAGTCGTTAAATTTTCTGTATCATTTTAGTTCTTTTTTGAATCGACTTTTATCGGGTAAAGACATACAGGTAAATTGCTCTCCAAAAACAAAAATTGGCCTATGCAATTTTTGGAAATGGTTTTTCACAGGGTAATTTGGTGAATGTTTATCAGGGTTAATACATGTGATCAGGATGTCCCAACTGTTTTACCATCACACTGTTTAAATCGAAAAGATGCTTGTTTAATTTCACTCATTCCAGCTTGAAGTGCATTATTAACCAGGAGAGCATTCAAACAGTGCATTAGCTGCTAACCCGGTGTACATTTTATTAGTGGATCAAATTTGTAAATGTGTGTTTGACGGAAGGATTTTGTTGAGTACTGATTGAGTTATTATATTATTTTTAACAAGGGGAAAAAATGTCAGTGAATAAGTTTGGTCACGTTTTAAAAGTACTGAGATTCGAAGAGGTTTCCATTGTAATCAAATGGGTAACAGGAATTGGATTCCGTTTAACGCCAGAAAATAATTATGACATCCAATACAAACGTCTAACTAACGTTTTCAGCCACTATTGATCCATAAGATGTACTAATTTTCTCTGATTGGTAAGCTGGAAACGGACCGTACAAAAACTGAAGGCAGAATTACCTACTTCTTGCTAACGAAATGTTAGACTGTTTCGTTAGCTGCCTTAGTATCTCGAGCTGTTGCTCTTGGACAGCTGAACTCCCCACTCTTTAACATCGCTTTTGGTAGTGCTGGCAAGCTCTCACTCCATTGTTTCCCTTCTGTTGTAAAACACTATGTTTGCAGGGTAACCATTGTTACGGTTTTAGTATTGGTTGTTAGGCTATTCTGTTCCTTCTCTTTATCTTCTACTCCTGCAGCCGACCATCCTAGGGCCAAGGCCGCTTTTTCCAGTGCTCATGTATGAGTAAGTGTGTTTTACATTTGTGATGGGGCGAATTAGCACGGCTGGAGGCAATGTACCCCGTTCACCGACGCAGACGTATTAAGCATATTCCCGACACAGAGGTGACGGACGGATGCCAATACCCAATGCCTCGTCATGACTTAAATGGAATGTAGCGGCCGCCATTCCGGACAAGTATTGTAAGTGTAACCAGTCCAGTCCGTAGTTTACTTATTAACTTTCCAAAAATGGTCCTCTTTTGCCTAGCTACTTCTCCCCAGGCCTGCCCTAGACTGTTATTGACAAACCCGTCACCATCTTATTGATTGTCAGCGATTTGTGTTTATTGAACACCTACGTGTACCATATTGTGTTTGTAATTCGACCATTAAAACCAGGAGTTATATACAGTCCCCAACCCAAAGGTGTCAGTGATGTTTCTTCCTTTTTCCTAGTATCGTATTTGCGTACCAATACGCACGGACTAACCTCTGGCGCCCTTTTAGACCCTATCGTGCCTACTGCCAAGCCAGGTCAGGGACAAAACTTCCCGCAGGAATTGTCCCAGAAACGGTTTGTTTGTAAGCTCCTGCACCTTCGTTACAGGCTAATGAAACTGTACGTCACCTAAGTTTCACTCGTCACCTTTACCCGAACGAAGATGTAAACGCCCCTGAGTCCACACACTTAACCACCACTAATGAACAACCATGAGGACAAGGGGACTCATCAGAGCAGGGAGAGGGTGGTAGCAACACGTTAGTGGCCTTGCAAGTTAACAATACCTGAAAGAATACCCACCAGGGTGAAAGAACACGCCAAGTTTCAGCAATTCAAAGTAGTGATATC
>JAHWFP010259613.1:0-10055 GCA_023313725.1 Lithobius niger | reverse complement strand
GAACAGCCGCAAATTACACATGCAATGTTTATTAAAATTTGGGGTCGGACTACACAAGTTAGCATTCAAAATGTACAATTCGTATAAGGCTTTAAAAAAAGGCAGTCGTCCATAATCTCCCCTACAGTTTAGAAGTTAATTTGTCACTCACCAAATCGGAAAGTTAATCAGCCTGATGCCAAATTAGATGACAAAAAAAAAAAATGAACAAAGGTTAACAATAGGTTGAGTGGACATTTTTCCAATATTTTAATTTTACATCACACCTTTGAGAGGCCGAACCATTCTCAACTAAGTTGCGATCAATTTTTATTTTATTTTTATTTTTTATTTTTATTTATCATAAATCCTTTGTATGCCAAACCATTACCAACTTGGTGGCCCCTTCACCCGTTTTTGGATTTATTTTGACATTATGTTTGTTTTTGTGTGAATTGGATGTAGACACAATTTCTTTGGCAACGTCGTTTAGATTTGTGGCGACACACTAGCGTTTGTCTAGATACGCACGTCAGTACACAGGTTGTCACTGTCCGAACTTTGGCCGTCCAATTAGAGACGACACCAACAATACTAACAATGGTTATAACAATACTTTTTACGCGACCTCCCACGCCATTCTTGTTACACCCCTGGGCTGCAAACCAGAAAAGATACACAGTTCGTATAGTACAGCAGCCGTTCGTCCACTTTCATAGCTGGAAGCGTTCCCTCATCACGATATCGGTGAATAATCACCCTATGGGATTTAACATGAGGATGAGCTAGAAGCTAGCTAGTTAACACATTTGCAACGCTATTGCGGGTCAGACTTTGCAATGAAAGCCGCTTAGCTGACATTCCTACACGAGTTAATTTTAGTCAGGTGGGTCAATGCTCTTGATTTTAACACAATTCAAGCTTTTGTACCGCATTATTTTTTGCCCAAGTAGGCCTATATGAAATGTGGCAAACTATTCAGATATTAGACACTTGCACCCTCGACAATTGAATTGATGTGATGTTCGTTGTCTTAATTTGAACAATAACAACCAGACGCCAACAATCTGAACTTGATGGGCGAAACGCTAGTATGCTTCTACATAATGAACATTGTGAAGCTGTTTTACAACCGATCTTGGAAGTAACAATAAACCCTCAGGCATATAGTTTCCTTGATCCTTACAGGCTGTCAAAGATTCTGGGCTTTCAGCTAAATTGTCCCGCTCATCGTCTACAGTGGGGGCAGATAACCCGGTTTGGCTCCCTTAAATAGACACAACAAACAGCTTACAGGCTGGCAAAGTTATTGCAATAAGATGATAACAGCCAAAATGAGTACTTGACCGACTATCATTATTTGGTAAAAATCAATGTACAGCAGAATACTGACTGAATATTGTTACTTACCCAAAATTGAACGGTTTCTGCACCCAATTCTTGACCGAGTCATTACTGGCCGGGAGTTTGCCCAAGTTCCCTTTACTCTCAGCTACCAGATCTACTTCAGTTACTACACTGAACTATGCCACCACTCAACCATGATGACCATAAGTAGCTATTTAGGAAGCTTAAGACGAACAGATCTACACCATGGACCAGTTTTAAACTTTAGCTTGTGGTTTGAAACATTGTTCTCATCAACAAACACGTGTTACCGTTAACTGAAATACCCTAGTTTTGTATAGAACTCACAAAAATATAACAACACACTATGCTTTAAGTAACCAGCAGCCTTTAAATGTCATGTTCTCCGTTTCGCAATGTCATTTCCGCGTTTGTGGTCTGCCCACAGAAAGCATTCAATGAATTATTGAAATGCACTTAGTTTGGCATGAAAGGCAGCCCAGAACAAGGAAGCACTTATTACGAATAGAATACTGTAGGCTTTCTTAGCTGTATGTTTCCATTAGTAATTCACACTTTGCACAAAAATAGGGAATAGGTCGTACGCAAAGCACAGTTCAGCCTAGTTTATAACATATTACTACCAGCACGCTAGGCGAGCATCAATCACCATTTGCAAAACCGATAATTCGGTCATTTTGGTTGGGCGTAAATTGTACTTTTTATCAAGTCACCATTTGTTGTTAAGATAGACACAACACAAGTCGTACCCCCGTAACTTGTGTGTGGGTAAATTAAATTAATCATAACTGTAAAATTCAAACTAAAAATAGCTAAATTAAATATTACGAATATTTAAATTTACGAAAATTATTGAGACTGTATCAACAAAACAAGTTACGATTTTCTTTCGACTGTTCAAGAAACGACTTAACAATTAGATTTTCATAAGGAGCTCACAATCAATATACTCCACTACAGCAAAACCATAAAACGACCAAAAGGGGTGATATCATACAAAACCCCCATAAGGGTAAAGGGACCCATTAAGTTTTTGCCATAGAAAGTAGTGATATCAGAGCCTAAATGGCTGCCACCAAGTTTTCCGTCCCAACCCTGATCACTCAATCTTATCTGACACCTTTGGGTTGTCAGTTAAGTTTGAGTGATCACGGTTTGGACCACAAACTTGGTGGCAGCCATTTAGGCTCTGGTATCACTATTTTCTAAGGCAAAAACTTGATGGGTTCCTTTACCCTTATGAGGTTTGTATGAGAGACACAACACAAATCGTACGCCATAACTTGTGTCTGGGTAAATTAAACTAATCGTAACTGTGAAATTCAAACTAAAAATAGCTAAATTGCGTAAGCCTTTTATGGACTTTTATTGGAATCACATGATCCACACAATCAGTAGCACGGAAGCATGGCATTCTCATGGCTACTTCATGAAGCAAATGTTTGAGTGGTAGCCTACAAAAATTCTTTATTTTGTTCAACCACCTATTTACCAAATGAAGCTTCAGAATAGATAGAATACCATTACAACTTAGCAACTGGACATGTGTGTGAGACCATCTTGCCACCATTGAGGTATCTAGTAATATTCAAAGTGATTGATAAAAACGTGCGCCACAGAAAGTAGCCGTCGCTTCTTGCAACAGACTTAGATCGTCCCTTATATGAGATATAATATTTGTATTACCGACTTCCCGTTGTTAGAAAGGTTACAACCCAACTTTTTATAAAAACCCAGCTATAATATTTATGTTAGTCTAATTAGAGAGTTCACAGGCATACTTTGCAGTCAAAAAACACTACACTATTAGCCTATATAGCTAGGGAACTTCACACTAGTGTAGAACAGCCTCTAAAAGGGGTGTAGGATATTTATTAGCCTTGCTGGATGTAATAAAATTCCATCTTTCGTAAAAGCCCAGATACACCTATGTAATTTATTTACACGCCTCACAATAGATTGAACCAAAAAATACTATGGATTTTCACCGGCAGCACCCTGCTCGAGCATCTTCAAAAAGTGAAGGATGGCACCTATTCGTGGAGATTTGTTTATTAGCCTTGATGCAGAGACTATACCACATGTGACACATCCGTTACATGCAACAAGATATGGAACTTGGCTGCCACACAAACTAAGTCCGCCCATATCCTGTTGCTAGGTGTGAGTGAGCATTCTTGTGTAACACTGGCTTGCACCCACATCGGCTCTGGGATTATTACCCCCTCCCCCAACTCATTGTCTAGAACGGTATAAAAACCAGCTCCAGACAACGAGTCAGGAGTAATCCGGAGTCAACCACTAGAGCACTAAGGACAATCATTGTGAAATCACGCAAAGCAAGCAGCAATAGCTCAGTGTTCAGCATCCTCGTCTCCAAACCAAGTGAATGCCAGGTCAAATCACACTACTGGCCTAACCATGGGACTAACAATACATGCCTCCATGTTGGCTTTCCTGTACGGCTCAGTTTTGCAACATTAGTTCAAACGTATGTAACTGTTGTAAACGATTTTATTTTCCTGTTTTTTTCCCCCAAGTGCAAGACGATTTTGCTACATTCATTCAAATGTAAATGTTACAAAAACTGTAAGAGCATCCTGCTAAAAAATAGGGAGAAGGTAGGTCCTTTTAAATCGCTAGAATTAATATATAAATAAATAAACATTTTGTTGCAGGAGCAATGGAAGGAAAGTATCGGTGTGACACCAACTGACAACCCAAATAGACAAACTGAAGTATGGAAAGTGGTTGCGAGACCACAGGAGAATGTTGTCTAAAATTAACCGAGTGTTAAAAACGTAGTAAAAATTTGGTTAAATTAAATTGATTAAGGTGACGACGAAAGGCATTCACGCGCGTCAAGGTACAGTTGCTTCAGGGAGCGAATTCCAAAACCCAATAACTCTCATCGAGAAGAAGTGTCGTCTGTACTCTAAACGGAATTTGTAATTTGAAAGGGTGAACTCTAGTTCGTCCCTCTACATTCAGATCAAGAATGGCAAATTGGCCCGAACTAAACCATGCAAAATTTTAAATGCCAAAATAAAACCCGACTTAATGCGCCGTAATTCAAGTGATTCAAGTGATTCAAGTGAGTGCAGTGATTCAATCACTGCAATCACTGCTGAATCCTCTCTGTGTAACTGAGATTGCACATTCCAGGCAGTGATTTTGTAAATTTCCGCTGGACTGCCTCAAGCTCTGTCGCCAAACAGAGCAGGCGACCAAACTTGGATGGCATATCCCAAGATCGGTCTGACAAAAAACTTGTAGGCCCAAACCCTGACTTCCCAGCAACTGTAAGAAAAGCATCGGTGCACCACTGCTAAGCGGCAATAGGCTACAGCTGTACTTTTGCGGGCGTGCAGACTGAATTTTAAATCGTAGCTGAACCACACTCAGAGGTCCCTAACCTCAGTTATAACCGGAAGAGGTAGGTTGTTGGTGCCCTAAGAAAAATTAGTGATGGTTCTGCCGAAGTGCATAGTTTGGCACTTAGTGTTAGAAAGTGGGAGTTGCCAGTCATCGGCCCAATCCGCAACGTAGGCTACCTCTAACGCAAGGGCTAAGGCATTATCCGCATCAATTATCGCTCAGTCCAGCTTCAGGTCATCAGCAAATTTGGATTGGTAAGCATTGCCTTTTTAATTCGACGTGTCACACGTAGAATTAATGTGGTTGTGGCCAAAACACGGGGGGTAGCCCGTTTACGTCAGCGATATCTCCTCATAAACCAGACACATTTGTTCAATTCTGATCCGACGAAATTCAAGTATGCGGGTGGGTGAGTTGCAGTGCGCCAGTACACAAGGTATTATGCTGTAATTAATTTAGTTAGGCCGGTTTTAGTTCGCTAACCTCTAAAAAGGTCTCTGAGCGAAAAACCGTCGTCAAATAGTACACGATCAGTGGCTGACGTCAGCGCTTCCTCAGCGTAAAGGTGTGCGTGCAACGCCCATCATACGCAAAATTGCGGCGTGTAACTGCGCATTTCGGCAAGTCAGCTCTTCAACATTGCGGTCGGTTAGAGGCTATCGTGTACGTCGCGATGGCTTATCTCGTATGGCGCAGAACAACACAAAGTGAGTCATCACTTACCTTTGCGGTGATCTGGATGGTACACCGAATTTCTATGATTGAGTCTGGACGGTACAATGAATGCAATGCTCGTATAAGACCTTTGATGTTAATTACTGCGCCATCCTTTTCGGGTGCGATATATTACAGTATTTTATTACGCGTATTTGTGGTATTGTTTCCTATTGAACGAGTGAGCAAAGCGAATGATGTCCTGTTTTCACAGTGGCGGACTGGCCAGAGGGAGAGAAGGGCGGGATATTCCTAATGGCCTCTGACTTTCAGATTTTTTAAAAATCCGTAACAGGAAGACTCACGTAAGTTTTATTGGTTCGACATTAGTTTTAACCACAGATTTAAAATTACAAATAATAATAATAAAGATAATTATAAAATGCTAGTAAAACAAGTACTTTGTATTGAGTAGCCTAACAAAAATTGGCCACATGAAATTGCAGTATTATATTCAATGTGGACTTTGTCACAATTTTTGTGTGAATATTTTAACTTTTGTTAATACACCTAAAAAGTGTAAATAAATTTAAAGTAGTCAACCTGACGTACCCTCAGCGCAATATGATTTCTCCTACTCCCCCCCCCCCCCGCCACCACCAAATTACCTGCTGAATGTATGAAATATGGTGTTCGAAGATTTAAAAAATGTAAAAGTTTGATGAACAAGAACAACGGGTACGGGAAAATGTAAAACAACGAAGATTTCATTTTGTTTTTCGTAAGAATATCAATATCAAGAGTCCCATGAAAACTTATGTGGTCAGTGAATGCATCGTCGCACACAAGATTCTGGCTCATTTGCCGTATCGTAGTAGCAAAAGTTACGAGACAATTTTTTTTAGTATAATGTGCAATAAAGTAGATATTTTTCAGTACACCATGCATTCAGATTTTTTAATAGTGTCCTGTTGGTATGTCTGCCGTTCCAACTTCATACGTCAATTACAAATTTTTTTATTCTACCATACGACACGTCGAATTACTAATGCAGTGTTAGTGCATCTTGTTTTACAGGTAAGATCATTACGAAAAATTACAAATACGAGCGGTCCCAATACGAAACCCTGTGGGACTCCACTGACAACCTCCAACTCAGAGGAGAAAGAGTAACCCATCGAGACCTTTGTGAATGACCGCTGATGAAAGCAGCAATCCAGCGGAAGAGGGCCCCATCAAATCCCAACTGGGCCATCTTCAGAAAAAGTTTAGAATGAACGACTGCCTCAAATGCCTTCAAAAAGTCAAAGTAAAGGACATCAGTAGGTACGCCAATATCCACTGCGCAAGTCCATCGATCAAGGCAGCAAAACAGTTACAAAGTGTTCGACCGACCAGGCAAAAATCCAAATTGGTCACCATTTAAAAGGCTTTAATTTGTGACAAATGATAATCCAATGTTTTTCTTGGCCCACCATAACCCTTTCAGTGCCAGTGTACTAAAAATGATCAGCTGCAAGAGGGGAAGATATTAAGTCCCTACACGTACTGCAAACTTTGTGAGCCGTTCCCCGTACCCCAAGCAAAGCAAGATGTGACAACCAAGTGGTCAACATCCTCACCTCCAAATCACGAGAATGCCGGTTCGAATCCCACAACTGACTTAACCAGTGGGATTTGTGACTGAAAAGGTCATCCAATGTTTTTCTTGGTACAGCGTACCTTCTAATTGCGGTGTTCTAAAAAAAAAAGTAGGGAGAAAACTTAAGTCCATACGTGCACTGTGGGCTTTGTTAAAGGTCCCCAGAAACTTAGAAAAAAGCCAGCAACTACAGCCCAGTGCCCCAGTGTTTAAACCATGTGAATGCCAGTTTGAGTTCCGAACCTGGTCAACTACATTAAATCACCAGAATTACTTCGTGATTGAAAAAAAGTTAGCCTACTTGAGGAGAGAAAAAATTTCGAAAGAAATTCATAAATCACAATTTTCTATCTCGTTTTAGCTTAACCCTTATCACAATAAGAGATCATCAGGAGTTACCTGTAGTATTCATCAGTTAGTTTGAGCCTGCTATGCGAAAAACAAATATGGCTGCCAAAGAAATAGATAAAATGAAGCATCAAACCTGATTTTCAAAACCATAATATAAAATAGTAAACTCAGCCCCCTGACATAGTAAGACTGCTCTTTAATAAGTGAGCTGCTCTATGTCACTTTACCAACAAAATTGTTTAGCGGCATAAAGCACAACAATATAGGTTCTTTCAGACGCCAGGGTACATTGACTACATGTATCTTCTCCTGGATCAGACAGCGTTCAAAAATTAACATATCCAGTACACGTGATTATGGTATGAAAGGGAAAAAAAAACTAAAATTCAATGTTTCAGGAGGCGATGTTAAAACTGTTTAAAAAGCAAAAATACTGTAAAGACAGGGAACCAAAAGTTCGACATTCCAGAAGCCTATATCTTTTTCAGGACCAAAAAAGAAGTAAATATGATGGAATTTTCCATCTTTCGCTTTAACAAGAACTAAAAGCTGAACATTTTAAAAATGGAGGAATTCCTCCAAGAGATAATAGATTTGTTGCCAGCAATAAGTTAATATTTTTCTGGTTCGTATTAAGGGTGCTTTTAAGAGTCACCTAAATTTAAATGGAACACCTGCCATAAGTTCAAATTCAAGTCAGAAGTACCAAACAAAATGTAAAAACCGGAACTTTACCGAAAATGTTGCTCAGCACAAAAAAGCTGAAATCTGCTAAATAGCTAAAATTTCTTGTGTCTGTTCTGAATGTGCCAAGTACAATTTATGCAAGCGTCCTCTCCCCAGCCATAACAGGCTCATATTAGTAAGTTTTAGGCCTTTCCATTTCAAAATTTTTTACACATCAAACTTATTAGGTAGATAGATATACATGCTCTCGCCGAGACTGTTAAAATGACCCATCACATCCAAGATTCAATAAACTGAAGTATGCTAAATTAATTCTGTTTGGCTCACGTTGGGTACAAAGTATATTTTATAACTTTGGGCAATTCACCTGCTATTGTAAACCTATCCATGTAATTCAACAAATTGACCACAAACAAAATAAGCCCAGGTAGCACACATAGTTAGGATCCTAAAATAAGGTATTAATAAAGCCTAACCAAGATGGCAGGCTAACTTGGCAGCTGATATCATAGGCAAAAGAAAGGGCACAGTCCGAATTGTTGGGCCTTTGTATAAAATTTTAACTTGTGCAAAAAACGTAATTCAGTTGGGAGAATCCAACAAAAGAGCATCGCCATTGACACCACGTACTAAGAAAGACGTGCAGCAGCTTCAAGAATTTAAAAACAAACCGTCACTATCAGGGAAGATTTTCAACAAAATTGTAATTTGAGATGTTAATAATGTGTAGGCCTATCTAATAACAGAATAACAAGGGCCACAATTTAAGTGAATGCATTCTGCTCCTCTCGACCATGCTGTCTCACCTTAGCCTGACATCTGCTATAGTTCTTAACAACATTGTAAATGAATACAGACGCAAGGCTACTTCATTTGCCTTTTGGACATACATGTCATGAAAGGGAATTGAACCCTCAACCCATCAGACCTAAGGCCGAAGCTCTACCGCTAAGCTAAAATGACATGGTCATAGACAGCATTTGACACACCCATACATTTAATTAAGCAAACACTTATGGCTTTGTCAGTACGGTTTAGCGGCAGAGCTTCAGCATTTGGTTACAGAGCTTCAGCATTTGGTTACAGAGGTTTAGGGTTCAATTCCCACTCAGGCAGTCAACATTTAAGTCCAAAAGGCAATGGAAATAGGTTTGCATCTACATTTATTTACCATAACCATTAACCAACCGATTTGGCTTTGTTCTATTTAGTAAAAATTAGAACATTCAGTTCAAAACAAAAGTTAATCTAGGTTTTGACAAATGTGTTAATGGACAAATGTGTTAATGGAGCAAGTGCATTTCAATTTTGGTAAGCTAGGCTTACTGGTGTATTAAATCAGCAGCAGTCAATTGTACGAAGTCCATGCTCGCAAATTCCATGAATATTTGCTTTTTAAAATAAAATATGGGCTAGTAGAAATCACACTTAGCCTATAAACGAAAATGTAGAGTTTCGCATCGTTCATCTTTACATCAGGGTTGGCATGGTATTTACCAGGGGTGGTTTTTACCAGTTTACCAGGTTTCTACCGCCCCGGGATAAACTACTTTTTTCCAGTTTTTCCCCAGTTAAAGACAAAAAGTAGGTGTTTAACGTGTAAAATGTAATTATATTAGTTTTAAAAATGTAATAGTGTTTAATGTAATTAAAAGTGTCTTCAATTCAAAAGATTAGATTCAAAATATGTTTGCTGAGGCAACGTTTACATAGGAAAATGAACATAATTGTGTGTTACGATTACAAAAATTATTCATTCTTGAAATGCTAAAAATTCTCGTAATGAAAGTTTCTATGTTAGTAGTTTCACTACATTCTGTTGCTTGAATTTTCGTTTCAACATCTTCCCCACTTAGCCGGTATTTACCAGGTTTATACCGGTATTTACCAGTGCCCTGTCCAAAACTATTTTTTTCCGAGAAATTGTCAACCCTGCTTTACATCCACACAAATACAAGAAAAGAGCCTATAATGTTATACTCACAGAGCCACAGTA
>JAHWFP010259610.1:0-20796 GCA_023313725.1 Lithobius niger | reverse complement strand
ATCCGAAGGCCAACCATTAGACTATGGACGTCCTTACTGGATTTATTGCAGCGAATTTTCGATTAGCCTATCAATTATTTTAGGAAATCGATAGACGTTGATCTACAGCGTGATGTTCGCTTGTAACTTGTGCTAAGGTTGTTTGGTAAGTAGCCTTGACCGTCAATTACGTTGACGGCGTCCACTGCTCCTCGAAGGTGGACAAGCCTACATTCAAAAAGTTTATTTTGACGATTGGATCGATACGATTCGAGGTTCGTAGTAAGTGGGATAAACTCGCCTTAAGGATAAGTTGATGGGCGATTGAGGTATTGTGTAACATTGCCACATTTTAGTCAATTGTATTCTTATCTTTATAAGTCTCAAAAAGAGCTTATTATTGCACTCGCCACATATTTTCATATTCCGTTTTTCATGATTGAAATTTTGGCGAGGTAAGTGATTGGGGACGAATAATTGTTTTAAAAATTGCCGATTTGAATCGCTTTATTCTGAACCCTGAATTGTCTTTAGAGACAATCATTATAGCACTCGCCACTATGTTTTAATTAGTTTTCTAGATTAAAACGTTGGCGAACCTCATATGGGTACCCAGTGGCCGAGTGGTCTCCCTGTATTCCGAATGTCGACAGGCCGGAGACGGAGGTTCTTGTGCTTATTGTGATCAACCGGAAATTCACTTTATCGTAGGAAGTTTAAGCCGTAAAGACTTTGGCCATAGATTTAAAATTACAGTCTCCTGGTCATAGCATGATTTTATTGTAAAATTCCTCTTGGTGGCTTTAATGCAATATGGCCAGCCAGTACATGGGTTTACTGCATGGTAAATTGACACCATCTGTGTCGGCTGATGGATGTCTGGGGTTCAGTTATGATTGGCAACTGACATAAGTTAGCATTGCGTGTTTGTGCCTCAGATTTGCAGGATGGGGTTAATGATTAGAAGTTTTGATTTTGGAATCGCGTTGTGGCAGGGATGGAAAGATGGCGGCTGCTCTCTATCTACCCATCGAATTTTGGAGTAGGAGCTGTGTTTAGCAAGTCGATGTCGTATCACGGCTACCTTTCCAGTCGATTAATAAATCTGCGCAAAGTCAGTCAAGAGTCCTATGGCGCTAAAGCCAGTCACCTCCATTATATTGGCCGGTGCAGTCGATTAAATCCCGAGAGCCGGCCGAGGGAGCACACGTTGGGGCTGCTCGGCATCACACTTGCGGTCACATGCGGATGACACTCCAGGCGGGCGCATTGCCGTAGCTGATGCCTGGTGACATTGCCGGCGGACACTACGGGGACAGTGAGTAGTGTGAAGTGGTGGTAACTGATTTCTGTGAAGGTCGGTCTTCGTGGCTACTTGGACCTCCTTCAGCTGCGTTCATAGTACAACACCTGTGTACTTGTGTTTTAGGAGATAGTGTTTACTGCCCTGGACTGTTGGTACGTTGGCCTTACGAAATTATCTGAGATTTCTCAGTCGTATATATTGTTGTGTGAAGTTCTTGGAAGATCCGTAAGTGATGGATTCTGAGACGCCGATCATGGCACTTGTACCTTACCACTCATGTTAGTTATTAGTTGCTCTTATGTAAACCTCGGCTCACTGCGGTCGGTCTATTTCCTAGCGAGATATTATCTCTAAGGGGATGTTTATACACGAAGCGAAATGCTGCGTGCAGGGAGTGGTACGCCGTTAACTTAGGTGACTTGAAAATTATTGGTTATTAGCAGACCGGTGTACGAGTTCCCGGTTGGTGAGCAGTGTATTGCCCAGTGGCCTTTTTCCTTTTGAGGAATAATTTTATGAAACAAATTCTTGCTCTCGCCACTTAGTTTCAAGTTTTGTCGATACATTTCGACCCAGCGAACCAGTGTGCGTTCTTTGTTGGGAGCAGTCGGGTATTCCTCGTGATGTTGGCCCCCACCGTCCCTTTTCGTCATACTATGATTTGGGGGATGCGCTTGACGCTGCAACCTTTCTGAGGTGTGTCAACTTGTCAAGTCCGTGATGCGGACTATAACCGACCATTACGTCGGCTCGGGTACTTTCAGGTGGTGTTGGACTCCTACCTGCCCCCAGGTTAGGGGCGAGGTAGACACTCCTCAGAATCCATTGCTAACACGGATGGGTCTTTTTATCACAGTGGGTTGTGAAGATTTGTCAAATTTGACAGGTGGGGGTTAGCTTGCCACTCCCAAATGCTTGTTTGTGTTGCACATGTATAAGAGATCTTCAGGTGAAGAGGTGGCATGGGACACCCAGGGCGTGTGCAACCTAAGGGTAGACTGGTGAGGGTGCGTGGACCCTCACCTCTCAATGCAATTAGGAACTCCGGCAGCACGACGAAGTGGATTGACGGCGTTAGCACAAGAAAGGGATTGTTCTGGTGGGCATGTCACTGGTCACGAGTGGCATCACATCCCCGGGTCTCCAGGGTTACGATTTTGAACCCTGAGAAGGCTCCTTCCCCTATTTAGTAGCGGCGCTTCGTCTTAGCTAGATGGGGAAGTTATGGTCCCCGTCAGTGGAGTTAGGTTTACAGGGAGGACGAGGTCTTAAGGGCCTCTTTGGTGTTAAAGTTTTCGGCAATGTCTGGGACAGATAAGCCCTGGATACTTGCGAGCGGTAGGATGAGAGGTGTTTGGGACTGCCGGCTTGCACCACAGATGACAGCCCGTCGTAGGAGCGGGCGAGTGGTGGGGATTGAGGCAGAACTGAGAAGCAGGTTACGTATACAGCACGCTAGGGTTGAGCTTTTATGAAGTTTAATCTAGTATGAGGGACTTGCAATGCGCAGGGTTCGACGCCACCCCTTAGGGGGTAGGACAAAGTCAGCATAAATAAAATACAGGTAAGTATTTTAGGATAGTAGTAAAAACGGGGTTTTACCCCTAAAAATAGTTTTTACTTATCCTAAAATACTTACCTGTAAGAACCCTCCCGCCTCCCGCGTCGAACGGTCCTTAGGGATTAGTGAGACAAACTGTGACGAGTAGCGGGAGAGGGGCGCCGCCTGACGGCGGTCATGCGCCCCAGGGAGCGCCATTGCAAGGGCCCGGAGTGCGTTTAAATTAAAGGTTGGGACGAAAGGCATTTCCAAACTTGGAAAGCATAAATAAAATACAGGTAAGTATTTTAGGATAAGTAAAAACTATTTTTAGGGGTAAAACCCCGTTTTGTTTTTGCTGCGCAAGTCATTTGTGGGTGCTAGTATATTACGATACAGCCTACAACAGGTCTCTTATGGGAATCTTTCGCTAACAGGGTTGCAAATAATCATGATTGTTTTAAAATAATCGAATTAATCGGAGAATTTTTGTTTTCTTTCCGCAAAACGAGGACCATGGTCGACTTACACTGAAAAGACCCCGGTAAATCGAAAGCGAAACCGAATTACACTGAGTATATCCCGCTTGCTATCATGGTGGAAGGTAGAGGAGCGGGATATAATCGACCTAGTGTGGTATAATCACCCGATTATACCACCGGGGTATAATCGGTGTGATTATACCACAGTACCTTTTCGTTGTGCGCATGCGCAACTTACCGAGCTAAGCTTAAAACATACGCCAACTGCTAATTAATGACTGCGGCTTTTCACTCGCATATATACCAGCTAGAAAACTCGACATATTCGTTACGATTGTCGTATTTTAACATCACTGTATAATTTTTTTGACTAGTATCTTATAATTTTACTTCGGCGATCTATTGGCATAAATAATTTTAATTTTTATCGTATAAGTCTTTTAATTTTTCGATTCCATGGTATTTATTAGCAAACGATTAAAAATTAGTACAGGAACACACACAGCGCCATCTCTCGGCGGATTTCAGCAATGCGTGGTTGATGCGGCGTGTTTAACGGGAGAAAGTCGCCAACAGCAGCATCGCCTATAACTTCTCGTTAGAGACAAATAATTTTATGAACTGAGAGACGGTGTAAGCAAATAATACGTAGCATTACGTTATAAATATTAATGAACACAAAGAATGTTTAGTCCTTTTGGTATTATTTATTTTGAATTGGGATATACTCCAGTAAAACTGCCCTCTAGCTTTTGTGGATAATACGGCTAAAAATGTTGTCGCACTCAGCCTGTAACCAGACTAAAACTAACTCATGCTAATTAATTTGAAATTATACCCCTCGCGCTACGCGCTCGGGATATAATTGCAAAATAATTAGCATTCGTTAGTTTTAATGTCAGGTTACAGGCTTCGTGCGAAAACAGTAGCCGTATTATCCACAAAAGCTCTAGGGCTATTACTACTGATAATTCCCCTGCAAAGCGGAAGTGAAACCCTGAATCGAAATCACTTCGGAGAATCGTTTTGCGGAAAGAAAAATAAAAATTCTATAACCGAATTCCACTCGTGTTTCTATGAAATTTATAATTTGTACGTGTTAGCACTCCACTCCTTTCCAACAAATTTCCCTCGACCTCGGTTTCGGGAAATTAAAGCTGGAAAGGAGTTTCGTGCTAAAACACACAAGTTATTGATTTCATAGAAGCTCTCGTGGTATTATAGCCGATTATTTTGATTATCATTGGATTATTTTGATTATAATCAAGATTATTTTTATTATAACCAGATTTTTATAACATGTAAGATTACAACAATAATCATGATATAGTTAAAGTTGCCAGAGTTTGCTCTTTTTTTTTTGCTTGGCAGTTGCTTGTCTATCGCCAAAATTCCATTACCTATAGATATCTTTAAGTATCAAAAGTTTAAAATGGGATTACCACTTGTAAATTTCAATGTTAACATGCACACCGCCGTAACTATTATTGCAGTAGTTATACGTAGTAAAGTTGTTGTAGGTGTTGTGGCACATAGGCACATTCCTCACGTAGACCTATGAGCTTATTAAATGAACAGTCACATCAGCTGTAGTTGCTGGTTGCAGCTAGAAGTAAACTACAAAAGTTGCAAAGTCCTTTTAGTTTTCTTTCCCTGGATTTAAGGGTTTGAATGTTGCCATTAATTTCCTACTTTGGTTGTTCCTAATCGGTTGGGTATTTTTGCATGGATCAAGCCAAAAAAAAAGTAGAAGATATACGTTCCTGACTGTGCTAGATTCAAAAAGCAGTGTATTTTATTTTGGGTTGTTTTTAAAGATCTTTTGTATTTGTGTATCAACAGTTTTGTGTCAACCTGGTCCTTGATTATAATCAGGTGATTTTCAATTTTAATCACATGATTATAATCGTAACAACCTTGTCTCGCTAATGAAGTCACATTTGGAGACAATCAAGATCCAGTCGAATTAAAGTCTCAGGAAGTCTCATAATGCCAGCCTTAACTTGTCGCTAGAATTTTGTATTTGGAGACCAGCCACAAGCAAGATTAGAAGGTAAGGTCCTTTGACGGTTTATTGTGGCATCCTTAATGTGATCGCTGGAAGGCCACATTTTCGCAAGAAGATCTGTCACGAGCAAGATCAGAAGTTAGTCTCCAGCATATCTCTTGTGGCAACCTTACCTTGTGGTTGTTAGAAGGTCACATTTGGAGATCGGCGACAAGCACAGTTTAGAACCTGAGGTTTCTGGCAGGTCCAGAAGATCTTTATTGCAACATCAACTTGCAGTCGATAGGTCTCGTCCTCATTTGAATGAGAGGTTTCAAACAGTTACGTATTGTTTGGTACGATTTGACATTCCAGAGTGTGAAGTCAAGAGTACGGTTTTGAAGTTACGTCCTCACCCGTTTATTTCTTTTTGTTTGTAGGGTTTTGACTACGAGTTCGTCCCATCCCTGGACCCCAAATATGAATGTCCAATATGTCTGCTGTGCCAGAGGGATCCCACCCAAACGAGCTGTGGCCACCGTTTCTGCCGGTCATGCATCCACACTTGGATCAAGTAAGGCGTTAGTTACCTTTTGCAAAATCAATGCTTTTTGTTTGACACAATTTACAGCATTTGTGTGAACTGAAGTGGTAAACCAAAAAAAAATTTTTTAATTTTGTTAGTTTTTATTTTCACTATAAATAAACTTGCTCAGCTCTCCGTAAATTATACAGGAATAAAGGAAAACACTGCGCAACAGGAAAAATTGGTCACTAATAATGGCTAGGTTTGTAAATCTTTATTGTGGACTTGTGTTCGTATTTCACTGGGATTACGGGACCGAAATTTGAACCAGCGAAACTTATGGCTTGGAGAGATGGCTCAGATGGTAGAAACCGTTTGAGTTGTCACCAGTTAGTTGGCTCGAGTCCTGGGCTCATCACTTCGTTGAACTGGTAAGTCTATAGTTGATGCATTGTGTTTCCTTTACTCCTGATTGTCAGTAGGTATGTTTTTAAGGTTTGCAATAGTTACTACCTGTTCACCTTTTGGTTAATTCAGAAGTGAACAGGGAGTGACTTAATATAAAGGTCAGGCAAACTGGAAAAACTTCTGAAAGTGCTTGACAAGTGGCAAAGTTGTTGAAAATACTTGAGCCTATGCCCCTGGGCATGTGCGATTAATATTGCACAAAGTGGGGGAGGCGTATTTAATCTTCTAACCTTACTTCTATTCAGGGAGCATATTTACTCGTAGTTTTCTCCATGTTGGAAAAGCTGGGGTTTGTTCTGTCTAGTGTCAACACAATGCCTCCATTCTCGTTTATTTACAAATTTAGTTTACCATAAATTGTGGGGTAATCGACCATGGGCTTATGCAGTTAATTTGGCAAAAATAGGGGGTGGGCGTTAAATCAAACATTATCAATTTTCTAACCTTTCTGGACACCTATTACAGAAAATTCGAAGCTTTTGAACGATCTCTGAAAGACCAATTTTTACATCCTTTTAATTGCTGTGAAGAAGGGATTAGGTGGAGATGCCTTGTGCAGGACTGTGTTAGGAGCTAAAGGAAGAGTCCACTATTACTACAGGGAGGGAGAAGGGACCAGTAAACATAGCAAGCAGTACTATCTTTATTCACATCTTATAACTTTTAGGTAATTTTTCGTAGAAAAACTACAATTTGAGTGGTGGGCTTTTAGCTTCAACTGGGCTTTTAATACACGATTTATGGTACTAGATCGTCACTCCTCCAAAATTCAGCATAATTCGCAGTTCAAACTCCTTTCTAACCACAATCCGTCGTAACTATAGGATTGGAGGCGAATGGCAGCAAAAGAACTCTTCATCCCTCCGGGAGAGAGTGATGCACACATAGTGACACAAACTTCCAATCTGTACCAAACTTCCAGAAAATGGTGGCACATACGCACGGGAGTTCCAGATCGTTAATCGCATTCGGTGTTAAGTTAATTTTATTTATCCGGGTTCGTACACAGCCTTGAATTCCGTGAAAAGCCTTAAGTTTGAAAACCCAAAATTCAAGACTTGAAAAACCTCAAACGTGGGAATTTTTGTTGTTAGAGCCTTCCTTGAAATGGCCGTGAATTTTGTGAGTTTACCATGTTTGATGAAATAAGGACTGTAATAGTAATGTTAACGTTAACACAGAATATAGGTAACAATTAAATAACTAAATACAAATTATTAATGCGCACAACCCAAGCATCTATGAACGGTGCTTTCCTCGGACTGGACTGGAAACAGAAAGAGAAGAGTAGTGCAGTGCAAGGAATTTTTGCCAGAAGGGGCAGATTGGAAATACTGTTCCCCTGGCTGTTGCTGTATTCCTTCTCCTTCCATTTCTGTTGGTTGGGGAAGGATATAATTTTCAGATTCCTATTGAAAACTACATTAATTATTACGTAATTGTTAAAGAAGCAAATTTCACAAGAAATGGCTGGGAAATAACTACGTACAACGGTGCCAACATCGACATCTGGTTAAATACCCGAATTGACGAGGCAATTTTGATAATTTACTGAGCAAAAACTAGCTTTGAGATTGGCTTTAAGTTGAAAAGACCCTGAAAATCACTTCATCTGCTGTCTACGATGCCCTGTTAAATTTATGACGCTGTTAGTTAAATTTGAAGCAGATAACAATTATTTAAGGGCAGGCGTTAATTCACGTATTTCATGATTTTGACATAAAAGCCTTTTAAAGAGGGAGGCATTACCCTCGCCAGGATGTTTAATAGGCCATGTATGTAGCAAGTGGAAAACCAAAAAATGGCACTTGATTTACAAAATGTACTGGCCAACATTAGCAAATGCTGACTGGTTGCAGTTCCGACTCTCTAAAAGGCGTGTGGTCCGCGACTTTTATTTCGTACACTGTCTTGACACGGAAATCAATCATATATCCACTAGACCAAGCTTCATGTTTTGTACCAAGTCCAGGGTGCCCCAACTATTTGATTTTGTTCTTGTTGGATGAAATTGCTGTCGTGCTGTGTGTGTTAATCTTGCTAGTACGGTGCTTACGTTTCATTGATGTTTTTTTTTTTTTTTGCAGCATGGAAGGCAGGCGGTGTCCAGAAGACAACTCTCCTATCACGGAGCACGACCTATTTCCGGACAATTTTGCGAAACGAGAAATTTTGTCCCTGCTTGTTCGCTGTCCAAATAAGGCCCATGGGTGTCCGGAAAACTTGGAGCTTGGCAAAATTGAGGTAATTAGTCAAGAACTCGTCGCACTTTCCCATTGTGATAATAATAATTGATTTTAAGGATTCGAGGCCGTAGTAGAGCACTGATTCCAGTAAACTACAGCTAAGCTTTGCCACTGAAAATAGAGTGCGAGCGTGGCGAAGTATCTTTATCTAATTTTGAAATTTAAGCATGAAGTTATGCCACACGTCATTTTTGAACGAAACAGTCCATACAACAGATAGGGATCGACCGATCATCGGATCGGTATCGGAATCGGCCGATATTTTTCATCCGATAATCGGATCGGAATCGGATCGGTTTATGTGTCCGATACCGATGTCTACTTCACTGCCAAACGAGAGTTTCAGTTTTGTAAATTGCTTCGGTTTAACAGATTAACTAACAAAGGCTTGTCACCTCCCAATACCAAGAATTTATAAATTCTTGTAAATACTAATACTAATGTCTAGTGCATTGCGTTTAAGTCGTCAAGCGATCGACGGGAACCAAGCACCAGCTAGTCCTACCGGAGCACGTGCCAAAGCCAGCCAAAATTTGGTTAATTCTGAACATTGTGTATCTTAGTTACTTTTATTAAATATTAAACGTAAAAGTACATAAACCTATATTTGCTATCTCGTTTACCTTTTGTTATTAAAGCAATCGATGATTGTAGAAGCTTTAGTACGTAAGTTCCGATCCTTGCAAGAATTCTTTGTTGTGGAGCTCAGTCACAAGGGCCAATAGAAAACGTACTAAGCAGAAATCCTGGACAGTGAATAAGCGGGTTGTGATTTTTAAAAGGTTTTAAAAATATATTATGCCAAAATTGTAATTTTTTTTAGAAATACAAATCCATAAAAAATGCGGTAACGCGAAAAGTTTTAATTATTTGCTACGGAGTGTGTTGTCTTTTGTCTTAGCTGGTGTCGGCAGGGTGCTCGATGCGAAGACAACCGGGAAAAAGTAATGCAAATTAGGCCATTAAAATAAAAAAGTTTCATCAAATTTAAAATTATTACTTTTTTAAAAATACTGTATTACTACTATAGTATAACAATATCCAAGTATTTACTCGAATGCTGTGTTTTTACGACTGTTAAAATTATTGAACTGTATCCTCCATTTTACTGGTAGTAGGTGCACCTTTCGGGTATCAACTTTTAAAGAGCATTTTGTAAACATCCGGTTTCTTCGACGTAGTCAGTTTATCCGAGCAACTATGATCTATTTAAAACTAGTTTCAAATGGATCTGAATGAAATAGCATATATGGATTACCAATTAAAGATATTGCAGCAAAAAGGTTTATTCGTAGAAATTCAAGAGTGGATGGTAAAGCCTTGGATTGGTAAAGCAAACACCCAAGTGTTGTTTCGTGCTGGGTAGTTGGCCAGATGGGCTACGGCGATTTTAAATCGCGTTTTCCTAAGCAGAGGTCTATTTTAGTTAGACGTGAGTTTGGGGAGGGGACAAGTAAGGTAAGCAAAGGAATATTTTTCCAATGTCCATCGTTAATTTGTCATTCGTTCGTAATTAATTTTTTGCTATACCTTAATTTTAATTACTAGGATTTTGATTTTTTAGGGATGGGGGTTTGACGAGCAGAGCCTGAAAACTCTAGTCAGTTGATTTGAAATTAAAAAACGTGAGCAGCCCCTGTAAAGATTAGTTTTATAATTTCCGATTTTTGTTTTTTCTCTCGTGCAAGTGTGCATATGCAGTTAGTACAAAAGTAGGATACTCATACTTAACATCAGAACTTTTAAATCGTTTGTAATGAAGAATTTTAATCAGCGTTAAATTCATTGACATACTACAGTGCTGATAAATGGGTTTTATCTATTTTTTTTTGGCATTTAACTTTAAATATGGTCCATATGTAAATTTTTTTTTACTTGTGGTACTGGTATGAGGGGGGGGATTGAGGCTTAATGGCGCGTCGACAACTTGGTCATTAGCGCCAACCTCAGTCACAGTGCAGTGGTCCGGGTTGCCACTGCACCACACATTACAGAGATGTTACTGGTATGAGAAGGTGCCAAAAGACAAGGAACTGGACGGGATAAGCACTGGTAAATTTTACCCAGATAGATCCATTGTGTGTAATAATAATAACATTTTTTAACACAATGCAATAAAAGTGTAAAAGTATGATAATTATAACTTATTTTCAATTATATGAAGTAACAAGGATAATATTGTATTTTTTACTTCTTATTAAGTTTATAAATTTTGCTTGGTAAAAAAATATTAAATATCGGTATCGGATCGGCATCGGATCGGATCGGTATGACAGTTATCGGCATCGGATCGGATCGGCAAAAACCTGTATCGGTCGATCCCTAACAACAGACAGTCCAAACGTGAGAATAAAATTGAGGCAACACTAATCTGAGATGGAAGCGGGGTGGGTGATAACCACTTTGGTGACTGGAACTTGAACATAGATCCATTTATTAGTTGGGCGCTATGTGGGCGCATCCCTGAACAAAGGTTCCAGCTGACCTTAAGAAGTTGTTAAACCCCTTTCAGTCTAGGGATGTGCCAATTATCGGATTCATATCGGTATTGCCAGTTATTGGAGGTAATTCCGATGTATCGGTACCGCCGATGTCCACCTCCAATGTGCCGATATACCGTATTGGATCACATATCGTATCATCGGAAATCATCGTATCAAAATATACTTCTTGGCGACTTTAATTTGGCCAGTATCGACTGGAATCTTCTTACTACATCTTGTAGTCACCACCGTGTATTACTTGATTTGGTGGTGGAACTGGGTCTGCAGCAGTTAGTCCCATTTCCAACTCGGGGTTCCAATACGCTTGACCTTTTATTTTCTTCTGATCCACGACTTATATTTGGGATATGTGAAGTCGAAAACTTAGGCTCTAGCGACCACTGTATGATTCAGTTTGAGGTGAATTGTGGGGAATATTCTACAGAGTCTTGTTCCACCTCAAAAAGAAAGCTGGATCTCGACGGACTTTGTTCTTGCCTTGCCACAATTAATTGGGCAGATCTGCTGCCATTAATCGGTGACTCAATTGAAAACGCTTGGACCGGCTTCACCAGATTGCTCGATTATTTTATTGAACTCTGTTCTGTTAAATTGACCAATGGACATCAGGGAAAGCCAAAACTTCCTGTACCATTGAAAAAGGCTGCAAGAAGGAAATTAATCCTGTGGCGCAAACTTAAAGGTAACCCCTTGTCCACCTCACTGAAGGCCTCGTATCTTAGCAGCAAAAAGGCCTATCTCCTGCTAGTTGATAATTGGCACAATGATTTTGAACGGAATATGATCCAAGAAGGAAATCTCTCTTCCCTTTTTCGTCTGTACAGACGACATACCGGAAAGGCTCGTTCCCTGCGTCCATTTAAGCAAGGAGGATCTTACCTTTTTGAAAACAAGTCCAAAGCCGATCTACTTAATCACTTATTCTCCGAAAATGGAATCATTGACAATAATTCGGTGATTGCACCTGATGCTTTTGGACCTTACCCACCAGTTCATTTAACCGATGCAAGTTTTTCTGAAACACGAGTTCTCACCGCCTTAAACCAAATTAAACTTAGCCGTGCTGTGGGACCTGATGGTTACTCAGCATTTCTTATAAAGCATGTTTCACTTGAGATATATCCTGCACTGGCATTCATCTTTTCGTTGTCCTTCGCGCAGGGCCAACTACCGTCTATATGGAAGACTGCTAATGTTGTGCCTATTTATAAAAAGGGTAGCGCTTCCGACCCCAGGAATTACCGTCCTATTGCGCTCACTGCGGTTGCATGCAAAGTCATGGAATCGATTATTCGTGAAGATCTGTTGGCTTTTTTGGAATCGTACAACTTAATAAACCAGGACCAGTTTGGCTTTTTGCCTAATCGGTCGACAACATTGCAACTGCTCTTGGCAATGGAAAGCTGGACTTCAGCCATGGACTTGGGCATTCCGTCTGATGTTATTTATTTCGACTTTCAAAAGGCGTTTGAATCAGTTGTTCACAGTAAACTGCTGTTTAAACTTACAGAGATTGGGGTCTGTGGCTCCTTGTCGAAATGGATTTCCAGTTTTTTAATGGGGCGATCCCAGCGGGTTTTAATTGAACGAACCTTCTCGTCTGCCACTGATATTATTAGCGGGGTCCCTCAGGGGTCCGTATTGGGTCCCTTACTCTTTGTCATTTTTTTGAACGACCTGACAAATGCCGCGTCTACGCCTGATAAACCAAAACTTAAATTCGCAGACGATCTTAAGGTCGGGTCTGAGGTCTTGTGTGAATCCGACTTCGACTTTTTGTCAGCCCAAGTGAACTCTGTGTCATCCTGGTCTGATTTCTGGCAACTACCAATCTCTACCTCTAAATGTTGTGCTTTTCATATTGGCAAAAATAACCCTTCACACCCGTACTTTTTATTCAATTCCCCTCTCAATTCGGTTTCACACATTCGCGATCTTGGAGTTCATCTAAATTTCGACTTAAAGCCATCCATTCACTGTGGTATTATAACCAAATCTGCCTTTGCCAGGCTTTCAATTGTTAATCGGTGTTTTTTGAGCCATGACAGACCAACTCTGGTGTGGGCTTTTAAGGTATATGTTAGACCTCTCCTGGAGTACGTCAGTCCGGTGTGGTCGCCATATCTGCTTGGTGATATCGACCGGCTTGAATCCGTGCAGCGCAGTTTTACACGCTCTTTGCGTGGACTTTGCCGTTTTTCTTCAGGGCAGCGATTGAGTATGGTCGGTCTCGAGCCCCTTGAACTTAGACGCCTCAAAGCTGACCTGATTCTTACATATCGGATCATCCATGGCATGTTGCCCGTGGATCTTCGTTTTTTCGATCGATGTGATGTAGTTCGTACTCGTGGCCACTCCTTGAAATTGAGGGTGTCGGGATGCAACCTCGACTGTCGCAAGCATCTCTTTACCAATCGTGTTGTAGCCCCTTGGAATTACCTCCCTGAGGCTGTGGTTTCTGCAAATTTCAGTTGGTGTCTTCAAGAGGCTACTAAATCAAATTGATCTCTCCCGTTTCCTCAAGCGCTCCTCTCAGTGATGTCTCCTTACCACTTTTAATTTGGGACCAGTGTCAGTGGTCACATCTGTGACCCTTCTGGATCCCCTCCCCTACTTGGGGGGCGAAACTATTTATTATTATTATTATATATAACTTTATAAGCCGCACTTTTTTTCGATATATACGAAAATGACGATAACGTCGCTAAATATTGGCGGATTTTGACGTTCAAATACATCATTTTAACCTTTTTTCACCAGCTTTCCAATGGTGCAAACCAGAAGTCATTAGCTCCACCCGTTTTGAAGTTATATATAAAAAAAAACATTTAACTTACGTTTTTCAACAAACGTGGCTTGCAAATAGATAAGAAAAACTGCAGCATGCTGGTATTTTAGAACTAATAAATCATAAAGTGCTCGTCTGTTGATTAATTAATATCAACATTTTCACATATTTAGATTTTTAATTTTTATTTCTTTACAATTGTGCAGAAAATGTTTCGCTGCATGTACTTTTTTTGTGGGGTAAGGTCCGGGGAAAATGGCTGTAGGGAAAAAGCTTTTTAGTAAAAAAATTTTTAATTTTCTTTAATATTTTTATGAGGTTACATTAAATACAAGTTTTTTTCTTGCAGTACATCGGCAGCAGAAACTGTAGTACACATTCATGTTTTGCAAAATAATCATTATTTAGTGTTATCGGCAGTTATCGGCATTCCGTTTAAACAGTGATCGGTATCGGTACATCGGCAAAAAAGCTACATCGGCACATCCCTACTTCAATTGTTGTCGTTAATGCTCTGTCTGCGTTGATAATCCTTTGCGTGTCATAGTTTGTCTGCAAACAAACCTCCTCTGGCCAAAACTTCCTAATGAATTGTACAAGTACCTACGTCGTCCGTTTAATAAAATTGTTAAAAACCATGTATTGGACCTGTTTAGGCCATGCAAAGTTAATTGCTTGGTTTTCTGGCATGTACGGGTGCCTTAAATTTTAGTGGGTCAATTTCTTTTATCTCAACCTTGGCACACTCGCTAAAAATGATATTTTTGCCAAATTTTGACCGTTTTTGACCTACCAGTATACCATATTAACCGGCTCGAAACCGGCTTTCAATGGTGCAAATTTTAAACCTCTAGCTGAAACCACTAAGAAGTTATTCTGCAAAACACTAAAATACTTTTAATATTAGATGACATTCATAGCACATTAGCAAATTATTGAACTTTTTTAGGCTGGCTGCGTAGTCTTTCAGCTTCGAGCTAGATAAGTGTAAAAGAAATGTGGTTAGTTAAATAAAAAAAATAAAATAAAATGCCTGGTTGTGTGGTGCTTCAAATTGCAACCTTGCCCGTAAACCAAACAATTTTTTTTGCGTCGCCTTATGAGCAGTTAGTTGTGTTATCCTCTATTAAATGCCCGTGGGCTGTTGCAGTGAGTTTGGCAAAAATCAGGGAAAGGCATTATATCCATCATAGCTTATTTGTCTAACCTACCTTTTGTTTGTCCGGGGAGGGTGTTTACTTCTTCACAGAAGGTCGGCAGTTATGCGATCAGTCATATACGTGATGTAGGTTCAAGCTGTGGTTGGGCGCAATGCTTTTAGTCTCATTTATTCACAAATTTCATAAGTTAGAGATGAAATTGTAAGGTTGGAAATTAGTTTTAACAGTGAACTACATTGAATTTTGCAGTAGTGACAACCTCACTACTACTCCGAAATTCAGTGTGATTCACTGTTAAAACTAATTTCCAACCTCACAATCACAACCTTCCTTAACTATAGGATCAAGCAGGGCCAATAAGGTTAGGGGAAGGGTGCTTACGAGGTGACCTCCGTACCGCATGGTACTAGTAACCGACATGAATACACGGATTCGAACCAAGATCCACAAAAAGCCACAAAAGAAAAAAAAACAGGATGGAAGGGGAGAAAAAATACAAACAGAGTAGTCATCAACGAAATCACGACGTTTCGGTTACTAAGTCGGAACCATTTTCAGCTGAAGGGTTTAAAACATGTCAAACAACTTAAAAATAAAAATTAATAAAATAAAAGCAGAGCTGGGTCATGGATATAAAACTTCCAAGTCATAAGGATGTAAGATTCAATGCTAAAAACTAAAACAAAATAAAATAAAAGTGGGCACAATTCGAAAGAATGTACCAACAGTCACACCTAACTCACCCAAGTCTGCTGGTCGAGTGATGAGAGAACTCTGTCGGCTATGCTTTAAATAGTGGGTCCCTGGATTTTGATTGGTGGAAATGTGTTGATGCCAGCGTCATTGCATAACTTAATGTAGTCTTGTAGGTGATTGGCTGTAGGTATTAAGTGATTATGAACAGGTGGTTTGGTTAAATGAATACAAAGTGTTTCCGAGTTTTCGCGTGTTTTGTTGTTTGCCCTGTTTTTTGAAAGTGTTGAACGGGGTACACAAGAATGTGGCCCCACAGGCTTTATTTATTAGGGCATCTTGGGGATTTAGGGCAAATGCAGGCTGAAACGGCTGAGAAAACGATCCGCAAGTTCGTTCTGCTAACTTTTGGCCTGGTGCAGACTTCTGAAAAATGGAATCGGATCAGATGAAAAGTTAATTTCATAAAATATACGAAGCTTTTTATGGGATTTTTCAAACAAAGTAGTTGTGATTTGGGGATTAAATCCACTACTTTACATTTGTAACCGTAAAGCATTTGAAGTGAGTGAACTGGGCATTGAGTAGGCAAAGTAAGGTTAATAGTACATTGATATCAATTAGCTCTCACCCACAAAGATCTCTAGACAGACTAATTCGCCCTTGTTTGGGCTCGTCAGTAGAGAATACTAGGATTAGCCTAGCTCTCCTCCACAAAGTATTCTCTACTGACGAGCCCAAACAGTCTGTCTAGAGATCTTTGTGGGTGAGAGCTAATTGATATTAAATGATCACTTGGTAAAAATTGTCTAGGCCTGGGTGTCAACCATTCAGTTGAATGGACCCCCAACCAAGCAGACGTTTCTGCTCTTTTGCTTGCTGAAACTGTATTCGTTTCACCCTTGTCAATAGTATGTTGGCCAGTGGAAATTGAAAAAAAAAATGAACTGGTACAACAAAAGCATCATGAGAGTTTAAAATGAATGTTGTGGGAAACATTTGGTCAAAATGCCCCAAGAAGGGTTAAACTTTTCCTTATGGTTTATTGTTTATACATTAGTTATCTTTTCTTCTTGCAAGGCCAGTCTTTAATGCTAACTGCCTGGTGTCATCCTTTACGTACTGGTTAGAAGTCACATTTATCTTCTGTTGGGCCACGGATATTATAAATCACAGAAATTTGGAAATTACTTCCCAGCATTGCCTTTTTTAATTGTACCTAAGTTGGCTGCAGCAAATTTACTGCTGCACAATATTTTGGATTCGATTTTAAACCGCACACGATTGTAAGCCGCACTCCAACAATTGGTTAAAAAACTGAGGAAAAACATGAAGCTTAGAATCGAAGATATACAGTAATAGTATACAGTGGAATACACGCAGCCAAGCTTGCTCCAAGCTTTCCATTACTAAATCTTGCTACATTTCATGCAATTTTTTACTTTATCGATAAATAGTCAACTTCCGGCCAAGTCAGTAGACTTGCACAAAAAGTCCACTTCCACTACATTTGAATCTCCCCCTCAAATTCAAATGCAGTGCAAGTGTAAGGAGCAATGTGAGAGGAAGTGGACTTTTTGTGGAAGTCTCTGACTTGGCCTGAAGAAGACTATTCGTAGAAATAGCCGAAAATTCACAATAAAGTTAACAAGATTCTGTAACTGGAAGTTTGGACTAAGTTCGGCAGAGTATACTAAGTATATATGAATCACAGGCAAAGTAAAGTGGCCGAGTAACAGTGTTTCAATAATCAATGTGTGATTAATAATAGACTCTTGAGATGTGGTAGCCGTTGTACTGTCATTTATTCGATAACAAGGCAAGAACACGATGCATGTTTAGGTTTCTGGTCTTATTGACCAAATACTGAGGATGTACGATACTCGATAAATTCGATTTGCATAAAATTGTAACATGTGGGGATCACCATTACATGAGGAAATTAAAAGTCCATTAAGCTAACTTGCTCATGTAATGGTGACCCTCACGTGTAACAATTTTATGCAAGGGTTCTGGGTAATCACTCCACATAGATAATTGTATTGGGGGCCGTAATTTTAGTGGAAACTGAAGTTTAGCCAGAAAAAAAATTTGCTTCGAAGTACTGAAACTTCAGATTCTGTAACTAACAAAATTCGTGTCTGCTTTCCTTTCAGGAACACGTACGGGGTTGTGAGTTTCTCGTGATACCATGCCCTAACAGATGTTCGATGACAATGCTTCGTCGGGACATCGACACTCACAAAAACAATGAGTGTTTACGACGTACGATTGCCTGTAAACTGTGCAATTCTGACTTTCCGTTAAGCGATCAACAGGTTAGAACATTTTCCCCTTGTAATTTTGCTGTGAGAGCTGTGCAAGTGCACAACTTGTCCAGGAGTGATCCTCAGGAAACATACACTTTTCCTGAAATGCACCGGTAAAGACAATTGAGCATTGGTTAAGACCCCTACGTAGTTTTTTTTTTTTCAAGTTACTTTTTATTGACTTCACCCACTTTGCAGTCTGGGGTGGTCTGCTCATCTGTGCTCGTTAAAAAAGTCCACTCCATGTTGCAGTAACAAAATTATAATTTATAAAATTATAATCATAATTTATGCCAGTCCCAACTCGGTGACCCAGAGAGTCCCGGAATTAGTAGAACCAAAAATACAGTAACTGATTTAACACTTTGGGGCCTGACGTAATGTTTTGCGCATGTCCGCCGGTCCTGATCATATTAGCGTCTTACAAAAAAAATCAGAACTCTGTTAGTTTTTCACCAATTAACACAATTTTTTTGAGCTAGTAGATAAAAGTGCACACTTTTTGGAAACGTAGGTAAAAATAATATAAAAAAACTACTTCTTTTTGTAAAAAATTAGGGGGGGGGAATGAAATATTTGTCTTTGGACAAAAGTACAACGAAAGCATACTAGTGACAAACAAAGTAGGTCAAGTCTGAAATAAACACTCCATTTAGACGTAATATTTGTTCACTGTAATCACTTTCTGGCACAGAATTCGAGCCTCTCTGTGGCGTGTTACTTTCAATAAAATTGCCAGTTTCAGTTTCATTTTCGTCTGACAGCGCCATGTTGGCATTCACTTCAAAAAAGGCACTCCAGTAAGAACCCTAAAAACAGAAATTCTACTGTATGGTGCTGCCATCTAGCGATTGAAAAGTGAACTAATATGTCAAACAAAGACTGGCTTAAGCCACAGCGGACATACTGCCCTCCAGTTTTGTATAGTAAGTCAAAAGTGTGAGACTTACCAGTACGTCCTTAGGCACTCAGTAGCAATTAATGAAAACGTACCAATAGAGTACGTCTTTAGGATCCAAAGTGTTAAGCCTGAAGCTTGGCGAATAAAAGTTTTTCATAAAACAATACTCTGCTTGTAAGTAATCCACTTTAATAATATTAGCAAGATTTGGCTTTGCATTAGGTCCGTACCCGTTATTTTACATAACTTCAGAATATTTCAAACTTATGTCTGTAAGTAAAAATTAAGTTTTGTAAAGACAATTTCCATGAGATAGAATTATAAAGAATATGTCGGGTGCATTAGTACTTTGGTTGACTTTCCGACTTGCGTAAAACTATAGCATACATTTTGTAAATTTTATTTTGACGCAGCTATGACTAGTAGTAGCGGTCGGAGGTTGATGGATTCGGGATAAATGTTAAACTTCCTTTTTGAAAATGTTAATATGCTATGCTCAAGATAAAACTGACATGAGATACGTTACATTTTCTACAAAAAAAAGCTGAATTTTTTTTGTAGCTCTTTGTTGATAAATGCGTTGATCTGTCTATTTTTGTTTGATCCAGAACCACTTCGCCACTTGTCCTATGGTGACCGTTCCCTGTCCTCGTTGTGGCACATTGTTGCCTCGGCAACAGTTAGATGACCACATGCAGTTGGATTGTCCCAAGGAGGAAGTGGTGTGTCCCTTCTACGAAGTAGGATGCAAAGAAAAGGTAAATGGACTTGTGAATGGAGTTCCTCATGAAGTGGTTGATAATGTTAATGAACGGACGAATGATGAATCATTGTAATTTTTTTAACCATCTCCTGAGAAAGTACATTGGAATAAGGACTTCCCCGCAACAAAAATGCCATTCCCATGCCACTGTTCTTGTTGGATGTGCATCGTCATTAGGAAAACGAAATGAAATATTTAACGTTTTGTATCACGGTAATGATAAATGGTAGTGTTGGCGAGTGGTATTGTTATATAAACATTCCTCCTCCATAAAATGTCAGTGAGGAGTTGCTCCTCAGTGAGTATCCCCCGTCCCCAAACTGTTTGTGCATACCACTGGATCAGAAAGTAGTTTGGTTGCATGGGCGTTTAAAAATACATGTCTCTCTTTAGTAAAGCTGTACCAATACCAACTTGTACATACCGATACCAATCCAGGTTTAAAAATGTTGCCAGTACCGATGCTGATATCCAAAATTTGATACCCACTTTTATTTTTATTAACCACAAAAGACGGTGTGGTGTTCTTTATAAGTCCAATAATTATTAAAATAAATATTAAAATGGTAATGAACATTTAAAATGACTGGGTAAATTCCTGAGTAAAACGCTGCAAACCACATGTTGTTAGCGATAACGGTTCCTGAGTTGTCATACTTCAGCAAAAGTAACAGATAACCATTCCGATACTGATATCCCACATAGCGGATCGGTGAAGCCTTACTATTTAGGCCATTCATATGAGGAATATGAAACTTACAACCTCACTGAACTAGTAGAATCCAGTTCATTCTGCGATATTTCGACCTTATTGCAATAGACTTCTCAGGCGTGGTTTAAAATTGATGATGGAACGGATGAACAATGAACCATCGTAATTTTTTTTAACCATATTCTTCGATAGTCCTTTGGAATAAGGGTGGAATATTGAGGCATGCAACCAGATTCTACCTAGTTGGGTGAGGATGTTAACTTTTGTATTTATGTTAATGCCTCAACGAGATATATAGTTTTTTTCAATACTGCTGCATCCAATCTATTCCCCGGCACTCAGAGAGGGGAAAGGGCATCAGTGAGGATCAACTCCTTATTGACACTTTATAGGGGAGGGTGGAAAAATATTGATATATTAATATACAACACC
>JAHWFP010259607.1:0-10949 GCA_023313725.1 Lithobius niger | reverse complement strand
CAGTTTTTACAGACGGCTTTGCAGGAGGAGGTAATTTTTTTGTTGACGTTCATCAAAAGAAAAATTGTCTGAGTCGTTTTCCAAGTAATTGGGAAAGTCCGAACGTCTCTTCCCCCAAAAGAACGAGGGTCAAAATAGACTATACGATGTTTTGTAGAAATACGGTCTGTCCAGGGGTCGTCATCATAACTATGTTTCCTTTCTGCCAGTTTTTGTTCCAGATACACATCGAGAAAAATGCACTTTACTGAAGCATGCAGGTAAACAGAATTCCGGCGAACTGACGAACCGGCCATCAGGAGAACTGGCTATTCGGCGAACTTTTTTTTCAATATTTGTGAAGAGACGGCGATCTGGCGATATGCCGAAGTATGAGACTGTCGAGTAACGAAGCCTTATACTGGCGAAGACTGTTTTGTTATCCCTTTATTTTCACTTCGTTTCTGAGATTGGTGAACTGGCGGAGCGACATTTTTTGAGTCAGTTCTTATCGTTGCTAACCTTTGGCAACTTTTCGAGTTCATTTTGGAGCTGTTTTATTTTGTTCTGAGGCTCAGAATGTGGGTGTAATTTTTTTCTTTTTGTCGTGTTTTGTGACATTTCCCATCTTGTTTATGATATGCTCTCTGTCAGAAGCCTTTTTTTGGGAGGGGCTTGAACCTCGATCGCACTTTACGGGGTCGTGCGTCTTGGAACTTTTGTTGCTTTTTTCGTTTTCTTTTTCATTAGCACCTTTGATGCCCTGCATCTTCGACTCCGGAACTGGCATGTCCGTTTGCCGTGATACTGTCACTTTCGACCCTTTGTCGACGTTACTATTTATTTTCAATGAATAGTTAGTTACCTTAGTGGGCTTTGATTTCTGTATCTTGGATTTGCCATCCATTTTCGAGCAGTGACCATGACCCAAATCAGACATAGCGGCATTTTTGTCCTGAGCGACATGAGATTGAGAAGACGACTTTGGTGAAACGAATACGGAAGAAGAAGACTTTGTTTATGCCTAGCTAGATGGTGGCACCAACGGAGTTGCAGTGGCAGGCGAACATAGTTTAATGCGTTATTGACCAAGCATGCCAGCAGAAGCAAAGAATTTAGCTTCAAATGCATAGAATCAACCATTAACGTTTTTTTGTTTCCCACGTTTAATTTTTTTCGCATTATGTCGAGACACACGTTTATGTCGACCTTCATACATTGTTGCCTGCAGAGAGCACTAACTGAAGGTTACTTGTATTCAGTGGGGATTTGTCTCCGAAGAGAGAAAAATCTGTGGGTGAACTCTCCGCGTTCTTCGTGTGTCGTCTGCTACAAACAAAATGAGGCAAAACGTTACCGCTGTGTTGAGCAACTGTCTCGTCCGACAGAAAAACAAATCGGCCATGAAATTTCTTTACTTAATGGTGTTTTGAAGACCGAAGTAGGCGTCACAGTTGCAGAGGATTGAGCCTGATGTTCCAAATGAGACTTCTTCTGCGCTGATTTATGCCAAGTGAGGAAAATTTTCTTTTACGGATTTTTCGTCGAAAAGTTTGTATAATTAACAATGAATTTCCATAAAATTGCAGGGATGGCACGCAGGATGGATATCCTTTGGGGTTTTCTGGCAGGTGAAGGACGGAAAATTGTCGGTGGCAAGAAAGGTTTGTAGTCTAGCGTCGTCTATGATGAACAATGGTGAACGGGCGAAGTGGTGATCTGTCACAAAATAAAGCGAATGCGGGGCTCGCCCTGTGTAATGGAAAAGTGGCCAAAACGAAGAGAGAGAGCAATGAATGCTATATCATAATGATGTAGTCAGCACCGCCAGCGCTCCTAGCGGGGATTAGCTAAACCAATCACATAGCGATATAAGACATAGATTGGGTTTTAAATTCAGGCATTTGAAGCAAAATTAAAATGATTTCGCACAAACTGAAAGTTAGTATTTTGCAGATAGTAAGAAACCACTGCTTAACAGCAGGACAAATTTTAACCATTAAAATAAAGTACCCGGTGACCAAGACGACAACATCACCACTTTAAATTAAGACCAAACCAACTGCCCACTCTTTTGCTAGGAGGGCGGTTGATCAAAACTGAGTCTCCGAACTTTGTCATATAGTAATGTGTCATACTAAGACTTGAGAATTTTTTTAACGAGATAATGCTTAAATACTTCTTAATTATTTTACCTCTTTACCTTTTAAGTAATGTTTGCCATTTTCGTAGTATGATGCGGCGGCTGCCAAGACGCCATTTGAATTACACACACACTTCTCAGGTGGTAAAAATAATGGAACAAGCAACTTCTAAATGCCTTTTCTTAATTTTTTTGTTTTATGTTAGTAATGTTGTTTTGGGTTAGGTTGGCTGGAGGGGGATTGTTAAACAATATTCTAGCATACTAGCTGACACGATCTGTACTATAGCTGTATTACAAAGATACTAATAGTCTCTTGCATGCATTAATCTTTTTTCTTGTTCTACTGCAGTACGGCACTTTTGGAAAAAAAGTCATCTCCTTAGTGCAAATGATTCCATTTGTAAAGGTGCCACGCCAAGTTTTCGAACTTTTCTGCAACTCTGTGGGCAAATAGGCCTATTTCGCAAACACCGGAAACTCTTTTCAACACCCTGCAAAAACCCCTGGATCAATTCGACCGAAACCTTCAAGAAACTCAACCTATCAACTATACATTTCTTTCTGCCCAAACAGAACTTTTAATATCAACTTCTATCGTTTACTACAAAGAAAAACGTGTGCAGTAAACATCACCGCATAAAACTTCTGATTTTATGACTGTAAATACGGTAATGTATTTTCGAATTATTTTTACAAAGACATAAAGTCTCAGCTCAGTGTGTTTATGAGCAAAAGGGTAATGCAAGCTCCATGTCGTATACAACATACATGTACTTACACACCTTTTTTTTTATGCTTGCCGTTTTTATTTTGATCTGTTGTGGCAATGGCCAAGTTACGACCTTTTACTATAAAAACATCAACTTAAATGAATCTAGATGCTTCTAATTCAAACCCCCTATCCATTAATGCATTGTATCATTTAGTTTTAATTTCAAACATCGTTATTAATCTTTTTTTCGGTGCCCCGGCATAGTCCCCCCCCCCCACTCCGAACCTTCTACTAAGTGTATTTTTTTTTTGCAACCTCCGTTTTTTATTAAAACACTTGCCTAAGCTTCATCCCTGAGCATATCCTGACGTGACGTTTTTAATAAGGCTTCTACAAATCATTCCTTCTACTAACTTCCTTGTATTAGTTTGAAAAACATGCATTTTCGTGTTCTTCAACCACTTCCGTTTTTGTAAATTCCGTAGCATGTACAGAGATGCCCAATGCTCACTTCCATAGTCAAGTATTCTTCAAAACAGTCAACCCTCCTTCCAAAGGTAGGCTGTTGCCGCTCACCCACCGCGCTTTCACTCTTCCTCGCGGCCTGACCTGTCTGTCTTGTTGCCTAGCAACAGCATACACCAATCTAGCTCTTCAAGCCGCAAGATGTCACAATAGAATCGCATTCCTCAGCATCGGCGGTTAGGGAAATTGGAGCTGTTGTATGTTATATAACCTGGCCTAACCCCTCAATTAACAGCATACCTAACCAGACTTCAGCCTTAGAACGTCACGTCACCGGTCAGCAGCGGTGTGCGATACCAGGTTTTTCAATTCGATACTGATACCGATACTTTATTCATCCGAGTATCGGTATCGCGATACTTTCTCGATACCGATACTTTCTCGATACCGATACTTTTCTCGATACCGATAGTTTTTTCGATACCGATATCTTTTTAAAGAAAGCAGTAGGAATAGACAAAGTCAAATGACTTCATCTGTAGCGTCCTTTATTCCTTTATTACAATAAAGGCCTATTAGTGTTAATGAAAAAAATTTTTAATTGTAATTAGTGTAGTACAGACAACTGTTCAGCATAGAAATTTAAAAATAAACTCGGACTAGGCTACATGAAATTTATTTACGAAATTATGTATTTGATATTACAAATAAAGCGATACAGAACAAATTATATATATTATATGTAATTAAGAAAAAAAGAATCAAATGGGTTTTTTTTTTTACTTGCGTGCTTGTTTAATTTGATGGGCTTTCTGATTTTCTTCACTAAGTGTATTTTTTTAAGTATACATTTTATAAAATCTTATCAAGTTTATGTATGAAAATATATTTGAATTTAATATTTGTAATTTAATAACACAAACATGTCAAGTTTAATAAAAAAAAAATCAATTTAAGTTTAAAACAAGATCGTTGCATAGGATTGTTGCTGCCAGGAAGTGTGCTTAATGCTTAGTGATGCTAAAATGCCTGAAGATTTTTGCTTTCCGGAATTTAAAAAAAATGTATGTTACAAATATAAATAATACATTTAAATTTATAACTTATTAACACAAAATACTCAGTTTAATTAAATAAAATTTCAATTTAAGTTTAACCCTTCGTGGGCCACGAACGTCATATGACGTCCTTAGTTCTCGTGATGGTTTTGTTTTCAGTTTCAGATCTTTTCACACTATTTTTAGAAGCCTGTGTGCTATTAATCTTGCTACCAAAAAATGGATGCATTTGTTTTCATCAAAACACAACAAATTGTACATAAAAAGGTTCAGTACAAAATTTTCTATAATTTTATCAAGCAGACATGTCAGTGCTTGTCCTTAATATCAGAAAAATATGGCCTGGGATGGTTTATTTGTAAATAAATCGTGGCGCGCAAAGGGTTAAAACAAATTAGTTACTTTTATTTTTACGGAAAATACCCATCAGGCATTGCACTCTTCAATTTCAAGATGGCTGCTTATGTTTCAAGTTGTAGTAAAACGATGGTGAACAACAAAGACCAGCAACGTTGTAATAATAAAGTCTTAGCTTCTATAAACAGTCAGCAATCAACTGTAAGGTATTCTTTTCCAGTAATCACCGTTCTTCTTGGGATTTTATGATTTATTTGGTGTGGATTGCACTCACAGAGAGTCAATAGGTAGGCGCCCATTAAAAACGTGAAACTGCTGCTAAACGTTAGGCCTATCTGTGACAAACCTACAACGATGTACAACGATCTAAACTCTTGAAATTAATTTTCTGTGCCAAAACCTCTTCGGTATTCTCATAATACTGCAATATTTTTTAAACCAACGATACTTTTTCGATACCTTCGATACTACCGAAAATCAATACCAAGTTTTGAATTTCGATACCACTACCGATACCAAGACAGTATCGGAAAAAGTATCGAAATTCGATAGTATCGCACACCCCTACCGGTCAGGGGATCGGGATCAGGTTTCAGTCTATCATTAACATAATGCCCAATTCTCATTTGTGCACTAATTTAGTTTATTAGATCGTCCCTCCAAATTATAACTTAATTCATACTTCAAATTATTTTAGTACGAAATTAATATTGCGAAAACAAACCCTTGTAATGTCCAGCACAACTGACGTTATATCGAGATTGATGATTGATGGCTACATGGCCATCGTTTCCAGGAGCTTGTATCCAAGTTGGCATTGGTTTTAGTTTGCTGCAGATAGTGAACTATGACCAGGAACAAATGAACGAGCCCATTCTGTGGGTGAGGGGCAAAGAAAACTAACATGTTCATTTGTTTCTGCTATGACTAATACACTAAATTTGTGAATAAATGAGAATAGAGCGTTGTGTTAGTGCTGGACTGAACCCATACAAATAAATGTCGACGAATCTGCAATGGAGTTAGGCCTAAACACCATCCCAGGACAGAATAAAAATCTAAAGATTGAATTATGACTGTTGACCCTCCCCCCTCCTTTTTTACTGAATAAATTTTAGAAGTCCATGGGTGTTAAATTGGCGATTTACGGTACATGCAAGGAAAAAGGTAATTTTGCAAAACAAAATATGTTGGAAGTTGGTAAATTCTGCAAAAAAAAAAAAAAAACCCACCTAAAAGCAAATAAATAGACCGTAGGGCTCATAAGTGGTGTACAATAGAAAAAATAATTCCTTTTTCTATTTCAAAATGGCTATCATCAACAAGAGGCCACATTTTACTGCCAAGTTAATATATTCTTCATAGTAAACAAGTTACAAATTCTGCAGTATCCCAAAATCACAGAAACTACAGAACCTTAATCAATTATTCAAATGCCTTTTCTTGAAATATATTCAGAAATTTGATTATATTTGGACAAGGAAAAAGTACTGAGCTTGCTTGATTCTGTGAAAATGCTCGCTTTTGCACGTACTTAAAGTGAATTACCCAAAATACTTGATTATACGAACACTAAGTTCAAATAGTTTGGATAATCGAGGTTTCGCCTTTAGCAAAATTGTAAGATGTCCTCAATAGTTTATCCTGAAATTTCAGAAAAAAAAACCAGCAGCTACTAATAAAGCGCAAAGCCAGCTTATTACCGTTTGGCGGGCAAATTAACTCCTGCTGCTAAAGTTGAAGTGCAGGCTAGACAACAAAGTGTGCAGTTTGAATATCCTTCTTCTACGAGTCGTCTTTCATCATTAGTTAATCCACTGTGATGATACGCCACGCCGTACGGAATCGTTTTTCGTAGGACTGGACATATGGTTCCATTGCCTTCAGCTGCTAGGGCCTGCAGGAGAGCTTCCTTATCAAGCTTTTTATGCGTTTTTAATGTTCTAGAATAAAAGAAAATTTATGTAAACTAGCAGAATTACCAGCTAGACAAGGGTGCCTATTGCTTCTTATGTTACACAAGCACACACTGTGTACTTCAATTGTTCAGCCCTTTCTTTCGTCTTTTAAACGTCTCCCTAGCTACAGCTAGATCAGTGTGCATAAACATTTCTACCGCATGCGTAACGCAGTCTTACCAAGTTACATACTTTAATTCTAAAACTACGAAAACAGATTTTAAAAAAAGCACATGGGTGGCTAATCGGCACAAGTCTAAGGCAGCAGTCTCGTCAGTAGGTAAACGACGATCATGATTCACACTCACTTTTCACACTCAGTCTCGGAACTTCCACTTCCTGTTACATTAAAAGGGACCACCCTTTCTGTTGAACATACCAGCATAACCAACACCTTGTTTGATATGTTTTCCTTGTTGTAAGCAGACCCATACAATGTGAAAAGTCTAGATTTTGTCATGGTAACACAAATCGCTAATAACAATCCAAAAGATAATTTTAGATTTCGAACCCCTAACTGTATCACTGAACCTTCACATGAGCACTCGGGGCAGAAAGCAATTCAAAGGTTCTTGCTTCCATAGTGTCTAATACTGGGTTTTCTGTTAAAAAACCCTGCGACCACGAAAAAAAACCTGCCACCCCCCCCCCCCCCGATGTTGGCTTCTGACAGTTTTGCCGCATTGACCTATGTACATGTCGCAGGGAGTCCTTTTTAAGTGCATGTGGCCAAGACATTACGTAGAGCAGAGTCCAGACAGCACATGACGAACTGTGATGGTGGCTAGTTTTTGCTGCTGTGCTTAACCTGATGAAGATAGAGGCACATCGATACCTTGGCTACCTACTCTATACTGTTATCGGAAATCATGTATTAAACACCCATCGGCTTACGCAGTTAGTAGGGATCGACCGGAGCCGGTACCGGAGCTGAGTACCGGCCGGTACTAGGGGTACAGGTGCCAACGTCTACAATCGAGTCGGTACTAGCACCGGCCAAAATTTGGTCAATTCTTAACAATGTGCTTCCATTATTTATTTATTCAAATACATGAACCTTTATTCAAGTACTTGAAGAACTTTTATTTATTTATCTTATCTTTATCTTATTTACCTTTAGTTATTTAAAGAATTCGGATGACTGTAAAACGTTAGTAGCGTAACTTGACTGCACCATCCATTGCAAGAATACTATGTTTTGGAGCTCAGGAACAAGGGTCATCACCGGCCAGCAGTAAAAATGTGCAAATCAAAAATCCAGCATAGTGATGCTGGGGGTAGATGATCTTAAAAAGTTTTTCAAGACCATTGTATTTGTAAAATTACAAAGATTATAATTAATTTTAAGACACAAAAATGAAAGTTTTAATTATTCACTGCTGTGCTGTACTTGCTTGTCTCTATCAGATAGCGGTAGGGTGCTCTAAACGTTGAAAAACCGGGAAAAAGTAACCGATAATAGGCCATAAAAGAAAAAAATTGCAAATATAAATTAAATCGTTTTTTTTTTTAAATATTTATTACAAAGGGTGTAAGAGTTTACTTTGTTAGTGTAACAATATATATTTACTCTTATTGAGTATTTATAGATGTCAAACTCTAGCCAGCACATTACTGGTAGTAGGTGCACCTTTCAGTTACCAACTTTAAGAGCCATTTGTCAACATCCGTTTTTCCTTTGCCATCGTTTATTATCCAAGCAACTTTGCGTTTAAGCTAGTTTCAAACGTGTCAGAATGAGATTTAGGAGCTGCCAATCATAGATATTTATTTTTAAAAGTTAATTCATGGAGATTGAAGAATCTGAAATGGAAACTTACTCACTTAATTTAAGTCTTTTTCCGTGTTGGTAGTGGGCCAGAAAGATTGATGATTGGGGCTGGTTTTAAACCATTTGTTCGTAAGTTGTGTGACGTTTGGAAAAGTTATGAGTTATAGAGGAGGGGGGGGGGGGGGATTATAATTGTTCATTGCCCTTAACCACTTTTTTACTTGACCATATTTTGAATTAATAGGATGTACGTATTTTCGGTGGGTGGGGTGGTCCTGGAATCCTCTCCAATTTGACAGTTGATTAGAAATGAAGTGGAGTATGATACTTCAATAAATACGTCCAACTTTTTTTTTATTATCTGTTCTTACATTTAGGTAGTCACAAGTACTTGATACTGATCAGAACAGTTTTCAGTGGTATGCAAATCAGTTTAAGAAGATTATTACTACAATGCTGACAAATGGCAACAGCCCTCCTTGTCTTTAATGTGTTAGCTTTTTTTTTTTTTTACAATAAATGATGGTTCCATCCGTTCATTTTTATTTTGGAACCGGTACCGGTAGGTGCCAAAAGCTGCAAGGATTGGCACCGGCAGCACCGGTAAATTTTGGCTCCGGGCGATCCCTAGCAGTTAGTTTGGCAAAAATAAAGTCTGGGTGTTAAATAAATATAACTCATTTTCTAATCTGTCACAGACAAATCTGCAATAAAACATTTTGATGATGTCGGAAAAGCCAATTTGAACATCCACTTAATTGCTGTGAAGAGAGGAGTGGAGGAAAGGAGGACGACTTGCAGCCACAAGCAACCAGAGGAAAGAGTCCACTACGTGTTACCCCAGGAAGGGAGAAGGGACCAGTAAGCTATAGTAGCCACATACAGTAGTATGAACAGTCTAAAACTTAATACACAGCAACATTTTATCGATGGCCTGATATCGCGTATTAATCCACATTACAACTTGACTAACACACAGATCAACTTGACCACACAGCTCAGGCATAGCACACGCACAAGGTTAACTCAATAGCTAAAGCATGCCCAGCATACTCACTGTTGGCACTGCAGTACCCTCATGTTACACGGCTGCAATGTAACAGTTCCAGTTCTAAGACACGTGTACTATGGTTACAAATACGTTACAAATCCTAAGTTTTTCTTACCTTGGAAGCCCTCTACATACAAGTTCAGCCACGTTTTCACAGTTTTTCTTTGTGGGGCAAAATATGAGGCAGGAATTATCTGGAATAACTTCCATAACCAATCCAGCTAAACCATCAGGGTCAGCAGATTTTGATGCCTCAGCACACTAAGAAGAAAAAATTTAATTAGGATGATTAGGAAGGGATTACTCATAAGGATGGAATATTCTTCTATAATAATAATAATAAAGATTAACGATTTCCACAGTACGACCAGCATTACAAAATGTAAAACAGAATGCAATGGCAAGGAAAAAAGGAAAATTGACTGCCCGGCTAAATTTTGTTTCTATTGCCTAACATAATATACATTACCTGTAAATTTAGCATTTTCTTTCTGAATGAGTATTTCCCTCAAGTTGAAAAGTCTAAAAGTAGCCAGCAGTCTAACCCCAGTGCGCAAGCATGCACCCCTCCTATAAAAGCGCCTGAAATGAAACGGATGCCATCTTCTTTTTCCTTCAATACGTCGTGGTGGTGGACTACAGTGGCGTGACGAGCGACATTGTTTTCATTCGACGTCATGACAGGATGGATGTGATGTGTGAATGAAAGGGTTGGGTTGTGAGCCGTCTTTCGATGTGAGGCTGGGGCAGAGCCAAAGTTGTATTCATTGGTTGAGACTGGCGATGGGGACGGTGGTGCGTCAATGGCCGGGAGGGTGATATGAAAGTCGGCAAAAGAGAGAGCACAGGGCGGAAATCCAGCGAAAAGAGAGCATTGGGCGGAAATACGCCAAAAGAAAGCACTGGAAGTTTTCGCTGGAGAGGATCCGAGTTCCTGGCGGGAAGGGTCGGGATGGATAAGATAGCTTGTGGCTTACATCGGTTGTTGCAGCAGTGACCACATGTGTAGTATGGGACTGCCGCATTGAAGTACCGTAAATCGCCTAATAAACGCCCTGGCTTTGCTAACGCCCACCCCCCAAAAATACCTTAAGGTTAGAAATCGTGTAGTAGCTTTATTAACGCCACCCCCCCCCCTCACCAATCAGTTTTTAGTCAATAATAAAATTGACTTAAAGCTTCAAATGTTTAAAGAAATCAACGTATTATCCCTTTAAATCTTGGATGTTCTGCAAAAATTAACGAAAAGATTTATAAATTTAACGAAATCAACATTTAATTCAATACGATTCACGGGAGCATTTGTAATCGCGGAAAAATCGGCAATATTAGGCCTATGCGATCGATCATTCATGTGCGTAATATGGATTCAGTCTAGTGAAAACGCTATACCTTTTTCTCATTGATTCTCGAATTTAGTTTATTAGATCGTCCTCCTTCCAATATCTAACG
>JAHWFP010259604.1:0-10856 GCA_023313725.1 Lithobius niger | reverse complement strand
GGATTGGGAGGTAGCAAAACGACTTAAGAAGTATGTGCAAGGTGAAAGTAGGCTGAAAAAGACAGAGGAGCTACTCGAAGTGGTGAAGGAAGTAAAATTGGATCAAGATGAAATACTTGTGTCGTTTGATGTGATAGGCCTATTCCCTAGCCTGTCACATAGACTGATACTGGAAATGTTAGCAATGTCGAGGCGGAGGTGGAATGTTCCAAGAAAAGATTTTCAAAAAGATCGGGCACTGCTGAAGGTTTTGCTGTCTCACATCTATGTGGAGTTTGGAGGTTGCATATATTGTCAGACTAGAGGAGCGCCAATGGGCTACTCTAGTTTGCCAATAATGGCAGAGCTTGTGATGCAGCACTTGTATGAAATGGTTTTGAAGTCTGGATTGAGTGTAAGGATATGGAAGCGATTCGTTGATGATGTGTTGGCGGTGATGAAGAGGCGGGACCTGGAAAGACTGATGCAGAAGATTAACACCTGGAGAGAAGGAATCGAGTTCACGCTGGAAGAAGAAAAGGATGGGAAGCTAGCATTTTTGGACGTGTTGTTGAAGAGAAATGAGGAAGAAGGAAGAATTAAATACGAACCATACAGGAAGCCAATGTCAACTGAAAGAGGGATTGATTACAGATCGGGACACCCAAAGGCACAATTAAAGGCGATAGCAAGGAACGAGTTCAGACGGGTGGCGAGGAATTCGAGTGACAAAGTGACCGAAGCATTACACATGGAAGAGGCAAAAGAGCGGTTTTTAAAGCTGGGGTACCCAGGTGGACTTTTGAATGAAATGAGAAAGAAAGTGGGAAGCGAGAAAAAGAAAATCAGCGAAACACAGAGGGAAGAAAGAGAAAAAGAACGAGGGCCGAAGGTGGTACTTACACATCTCGAAGGGGTCAGTGAACCGATAAAGCGGGTGTTGGATAGGAGCGGATTCACTACATACTTTAAAAGTACAGATAACATAAAAAAAACTGACGAAAGGAAGAACGAAGAAGAAGGAACAAGAAGGAAGAATGGTGAGGAGGACACAGAAGCTGGAAGATGAAGAAATGATGGGAGGAGTGAAGAACATTCGGGAAGGCGTCGACAAGATTCCATGCAGCGACTGTGATGCCGTTTATATAGGTGAGACGAGAAAGGGAATCCGGACGAGAATGGGGCAGCACATGGCCAATGTGAGAAACAAAAAAGAAGACAACGGCATCGCAGCTCACTGCATGGAGTCTAAGCATAATATTGGATGGGAAAAAGCTGAGACACTTGTGAAGTCAAATTCTAAAAACGACAGGGATCTGAGATGCTTAGAATCAATTGCCATTAGACTGCATGAAATTAGTGGTGTTTCGCTAATGAATATTCAAGGGCCATCATTTCCCCGGGTCGAAAACGTCATTGGCAACGACCTGAAGCAACAGCTAGGCAGGAAGTGGAAGCTGGATGAGCTAGAGAGTATGCTGCCCACCAAATACGGGAGGCCGCGAGGAGCGTCGGTTACAAATTTGAAGCAGACGACAACGATGTAGGAACACACGGAGGCCAAAAACTTTCGTCAGAGTGCCTGAGGATGGTGGCAGCCTGCCACCGAAAATTAGCTGGACATTAAAAAGTGTCCTCGTTGTGAAAATGAGCGGACATTTTCTCCATAATTCCAGTAATTATGACTCTAATAGTGACGAGAACTTTCACAGTAAGGTAACGAACGATGTTTTCCTAGTGTAATGGGCTACCAAGAGATGCTTCTTGCACACAACAAATCTAGCTGCGCGGGCAAATCAATAAGACTGCGGCATTGCCATTATCATTTAAGTTTAAATTAATCTGAAAATAAAACCAAACAGTTTAACATTTGTATACGCCAAGCAGCAGAAAATTTCTCTTCGACACGATTTTCAATACTGCCAGTTTTATGTTTGGGGTGGGTGATAACATCAATGCTGCGAATATTTTTAACCAAAAATGCAATGCATACAGAGATAAACAGTGTTCCAAATTGCTTTCGTGCCCGACAACAATCCAGATCACTGAAGCCAGGCACAAAATGAATTATTTTCGTTATGTACCGTCGGCACTATGGTACAGCTTGCGCTGGACTTCCTGTGATTAAAGTGAATTAAGCATTACTAGGAAAAGTTTATTTCTCAACTTCACTGGCCAAGTCTACTTGTACTGGGGGATAAGGTCAACTTTGCAGCCTGTTGTCTATAATGTACTAGTAACTACACTAAAACAGAACGCTTTCCATCTTTTTTTTTGGGGAGAAGTAAAAAGTAGCGAGAATTTTTTAATGGGCTAGGAGACGCAAGTTAGACAAACTTATGCCAATTTGTTATTATTACTATATTTCTCTAAAAACTCGTCGAGCTCGAATTTCTTCGACACTCTGCAGGAACACAAAATTTCTGTGATACATGTTAAATGCTTTCTGCTACGGGGATTATAAGTGCGACCACTTATCCCCCCAAAAAAGCCCAAATGACCTGGCCAGAGGTTAAAATTGGTTTCTACTCCCTAAGGGGGGAAAATACACTACCTGTAAATTTCTTGCATTCAGTTCCTGGATGCCTGTTGCCATGCAGGAGTTAAAAAGTAGATACATCCAGCTCATACACCCACGCATGCGCAGCCTTCCTATAAATGGCGCTGGGACGAGCCGGTCGCCATCGCTTTTCCTCTCGATATGTCACGATTGGTGGCTCAAGAGGGAAGGTTGGATGAGAGATTTACAGGTAGTGTATTTTTACTTAGGCAATAGAAACCAGTATTAACCTCTGGCCAGGTAAATTGGGCTTTTTAGTTGCCAGGGAGGACTACCTGTAAACTTCTTGCGTTACAGATGACCTCGTCAATTAGGTGGCGGGCACCAACATGACGGGTTCCCCAAGTGGCTCGTTGATCGGTTTGGTTTACCGAACGGCCTGTCTGATTGCGTGAAGCCATCAGGTGGGGAGAGGTCCTTCCATTGCTGAGGCTAGTCAGCTAGGAGGACAGTGGGTTTTTCCTCCTTCTATAAAAGAATTTTTTTTTTTTTTTTTACATAGTGAATCGTAATTTTAACAACTGAAAGAAAGGATTACCTTTGCATTCCGTTTGACATCAGTGCAGAGCTGGTGGTTAAGAGCTAACAACACGACAGTGCGATATGATTAATGTTGAATGCAAGAAACTCACAGGTAGTGTATTTTTCTTCCCCGGCAACTAGAAAAACTTTTATGCTCTTTCCAGCTCATGTGGCACAATTCAAACACTTTCAAAGCATTCCAGTGACAAGAGCAAACAGAATATGGTTTCCGCAAGCAAAATAGCAGAAATGTCTGCTTGTTTTAGGCTCCATTCTACTGAATGACACAATATCCGTAAGCCTGACTCCAAGTAACTTATCTGCTAGATAGTATCACTAATGTTACTGTTTCTTCAGATAGTAATAGGTAAGGCTGTTACTGATCAGCAGTTTTGCTTCCAATCTGATCTTGGTCCAATCAGAGGAAAAATGTCAACCTTGCCGATAGCTTATCGATCGATCAGTCTGATCCCATCAAATAAAACCCTACCGATCATAAGCAAAAACTGACTCCATTTTCTATACGATGCATACGCTTAGGTCCACATGTTTCTTAGTGGAGTGGCTTGCTGGATGCAAAGCTACATATGTCTAACCGGGAGTCAAAAATAAAGTTTGACAAATCTCAGTTTTTCATTGAACTTTTCTTTATTTGACATGAAACTTAAAAGAGGGCAGAACCAGCAGAACGAATGGTAACATTGCAGTGTTTGCGTGGTTCAATTAGAAAGACACCGTTGTGCACATACATATGAGGGCTTTGCTCAACTGACACTTATCCCTTGCGTGATCCAGACAGGAAGTACGGCATCCAACAAAGACTTTAAGCGATCGAAATTTGTTTCTGCACGTCGCGATCACGAAAAAATATTGACTGCTAACAAGTTGATGGTAACTCATTACAATTAGTAGGTAATCAAAATGATTGAATAGGAGCTGATAATTCTTAACATCATTTATTACAAACATGATTAGAAAATAAGATAGGAACGCATCTGTGTGACAAGTTTGAGGGTGGTTTGATTGCATCAGCTACAGGAAAATTTTGATCGTCTAGCCGATCGATCCGATCACGCTCTGGTCGGTAGGGATGTGCAATACTCGTCAAATTCGAGCCGAGTATGAAACTTGTACTCGAACTCGGCTCGCTGCTCGCGTCTATATTCGAAAAATTCGAATCCGGCGAAAATGCGATAACTTCGTCAATTTTTTACCGATTTTGACATTCCAATATACCAAATCGATCGTCTCGGCGCGAGCTTTCCAGTGGTGCAGATTAAAAGTCAATAATTGAAACCATTTTCAAGTTATATCCTTAAAACTGGAAAACCATGACCCACACAGCTAAGCACTATCTTTGTTCTTATTATCTTACCAATTTGAAGAGCAACTTGCAAACAAAATATTTTCATCAAATACTCGAACTCGGCTCGATACTCGATTCTTCTGTTGCAAACTCGGCTCGGCTCGACTCGAATTACAATTTTTCTACTCGCACATCCCTGGTCGGCAGTGATTGGATCAGCATGATTGGATCGGTACAGCCTTAGCAATACGTAATGTCAAAGCATAATGTAAAAAATTAAAAAGTTACTCAAAACAATCAGCGTGTGAACAAATTACAGAATGCTGGTTGGCTACTAACTGACTGCGAAGGGACAGTGAATAATGGCTCCCTACAAACAAAATTTCTTTGTATTGGAAAAAGAAAGCTAAGAAATCTACTGGATAACATTTGTCATAAACTGTAATTAAAATCCTAATTCCTTATAACTGGTTTACTGTGCAATAAGCGAGTTAAAAAGCTATGTAAACAAATATTTCACTGGAATTGGGTTGACCGTGAACTATTATTAAGAACAACAAAAAAAGAAAAAAAGGTGGCTAGTTAAAGCGGGAAAAATCAGTGTTATATTTTGCCAGCAGTCACCATCAGTAGACAAACCGTTTGAAAATGCTGAGCAGAGAATAGACATATTTTGCTACTACCATCTAAGATACTCAACATAAACGAATGATCACTGTGTAAGTTTGTAACAAATGTCATACTATTCTGAATTGAAGATGAATTTCAAAGTAAAAAATGAACCATCTTTAATTTGAATGTTCGAAATCAATCGATCACAATAGAAACGCTCAAATTCAAAAGTACTAAGCATAAAATCGATTGGGACCAAACAACTACTCTGCTGGTGTCTAATAGTAAGAGGGATTTACATCTAAGAGGACTTGAATCGCTGGCGATTCAACACTGTGAGGCGAGCGGACGACCACTCATGAATCTTCAAGGGCCGTCAAACCCTAACATCAAATTCCTAATCAGTAAAGAGTTGGGGGCACACCTCTCGCGCAAATGGGATCGTGCGAGCGTTGAGCAGACGATACGCGAGAAGTACAGTGGGCAACGGTTTCCACGCATTTTCAAAAACACTGGCACTCATGACAATGTAAAACAGAAGCAAGCACAAGAAAGGAAGCCTGAAGAAGATAGGAGAGACCGAAATTAACACCACTCGGACTATTAGGCCTATCGAAAATTCGCAAAATACCGTACTGAAAGTATTTTTGTTTTTGAATTTGAGCGTTTCTATTGTGATCGATTGAATTTACAAGTTGAAAGTACGTTAGTCATACTGAAACTTGGGGAGGTTAAAGCTTGAAACAACCAGCTGCTATTCTACAGCAAACGTGTGACATTTGGTAAATTTGTATAATGCTGGTGCACGCATTAACAAGCTCTACCCTCGCGCTACATAACCTCCCTTTGTCTTCTGGGGTAAACCAAAGTCACTTTCACCTGTGAATAATAATTAATCACTTACCTGTGGGTGCAAATTACTCGCAATTTTTCCAAGACATACAGTGGTGTTTGTCCTGATTCCTCCCTTAAATAAAAAAAAAAAAGTTTAATCAAAACTCACCAAACTCAAGAAACTGCGAAGATAAAACCAGCAATCCACCACAACGATTTTAAGGCTGTACCGATGCGCAGCTGCCGAGCAAAAATTTGCTGATTAACTGAAAATCGATTGTTTACTTAATTTACAAGAAAATCACCATAACAATCTCGACTAGCCAGACGTTATGTCTTATAGAGTCACAGGAAACAAAATCTTTTTCAAATAAAACACTGAATAATTTTTTTTTTTAGATTGGGGCTGTTTAATATATAACAATTGCTAATTAAGCTAATCCGGAAACATAATTTACTGAAACGAAAAGACTACTTATTTAATACAAACAATCCCAGAACCGGCGCAATAGTAAGTACACAAACCAGCTCCAAATATGATTACGAAACTCCTACAGAGCCTTCCCCATTCTATTTCTAAGGAGGGAGGTTCAGGTAAAGAAGAGCTAAAGAACTCCTCCAAGTGTCAATCTGTTCCCCAATCCAACCCATGAGAAATGAAAATCCAGAATTCCCCAAAGTTTCCTACCACTTTCACATTTCTACGTTTGCCAAAAGTGAGTCATGTCACCACTCACCAGGAAGAAACTCATCCGTAACTAAATTTACTATGTAGAACCTCCTATTCACAAAAACATCCAATCGATTCTGGGAATCGTATACACTACAGACTTGTCTCCCTGCGTCTGAACCTGATTGAAGACCAACCCTTTCCTGCAGTTAGCCATAAGGTATGATCCTCCAGAATACCTTGACTAACCAACATGCTTCTATCTACCTGCCACTATTTCAAAGAGGGGGTACGTCAAATATATTTCGTAACAAAACCGAACTTCCATAAAATACTGAGAATACCCAAATTCAAATCATGATTTCGAATGTCAAAAAGAATAGAAGTGTGTTAGCCATCAGTAACAATCCGCAAGATTACCTGAGTAACCAACACGGTTCTATCCACCTGCTATTATTTCAAAGAGGGGTAGGTCAAATATACTTCATAATAAAACTGGACTTCCAGAAAATACTGAGAATCCTTTAATGCCTAACAGAAAACACAGTGTCTAAAATAGAAGAGTGCCTCAAGACCTAGTACCTTTGTTTCTTATGCTTTGGTTATGAGTTAGCAACCGTTTGGTTGGGCCTGCATGCAACAAAAGACCTACTTAGACTCACTTGGGTTAGTGGTGAACAACGAACAACGTACAGACAATCTTGCCAGCGAATGAAGATCAATTTATGATTTCTGGACACGACTTCTAGCCATGTCCATAAAGTCTATGACATGGCTAGAAGAGCCTTGAGAATAGGTAGATCTTTCAAAGGTCAAAGACAGAACATCACAAATATCAAACTAACAAATCACTAAAAACTAGGGATGTGCGAGTAGACAAATTTTAATTCGAGTTGAGCCGAGCCGAGTTTGCAACAGAAGAATCAAGTATCGAGCCGAGTTCGAGTATTTGATGGGAATATTTTGTTTGCAAGTTTCCCTTTAATTTGTTAAGATATTAGGAACAAAGATGGTGCTTAGTTGACTGTGTTGGTTATGGTTTTCCAGTTTTAAGGATATAACTTGAAATTGGTTTCAGTTATTGGGTTTTAATCTGCACCACTGGAAAGCTCTCGTCGAGACGATCGATTTGGTATACTAGAATGTCAAAAACGGCCAAACATTGACGAAGTTATTGCATTTTCGCCGGATTCGAGTTTTTCGAGTACGGACGCGAGCAGCGAGCAGAGTTCGAGTACAAGTTTCACACTCGGCTCGAATATTTCGAGTATCGCACATCCCTACTAAAAACCCATTGAAGTAAGCGGCGAGCCCCATCCCACTGACACTAGAGATTGCTAGTAAAAGGATTGCAAATAAGGACTAATAAGTCAGAACACGGACTTTCCGAACCTCCCCACCCAGACCAAACGGAGAGGATGGATCAGGTGAAGGTTAAGAAGCAAAAAATCGGACTGGCTTCAGCAAACTAAAAACGCAGAATTTACTGCTTGTATGGAGCTCCATTCTGCTGAATGTTAGGCACCCATGTTAGCCTACACTGTATGAGAGAACAGCTTGATTTTCAAGTGAACTTTGCTGAAAACACAGAATTTTGAACACAATTCCACTACACCCTACCCAAGAATGTAGCGACCAATGCCTCAAGAAGGGAGTTTGGCCTCTACCTCCCTACTCAACCTGGGGGCCCAGGAGGTGAAGAAATGAGGTGAATCCTATCTTTTTACTCCAAACACTTTTTACCAAACACTAGTTCATTTGCATGGAACTTTTGGTATTGCGTGAACTGTTGGGAGTAGGTAACAAACTTTCAGATTCATCTGAATGGAAATGGGGATGCATTGGGGGGGAAGGAGGATGAATTAATGTTGTGGCCGTAAATTGCCAATTTTCAAAGTCTGTAACTTGCTAACACCGAATTGCAATACTTTGAAACCTTTTATCATTTCACACCATTACCAAAGACAGGCCATGGCACGACATTTCATCAGCTAAATTGACAGGAAATAACAGAAGTTGGCCGTCATGCGCGACTGTGGTGTCGTCATGTGTGGCACCACAATAGTTAGCAATCCTTGTTTACCTTTTGTTAACCCTAACCTAGACTAACCAACTAGTAGGAGTGCATGTAACCATGTAATTGAGTGGTACTGCTCACCATAGAAGTGACACATGATCACTGTGTCACATGACAATTTATTATATAAGGCCTGGATGCCTAATAACACGTCCATTCCTGTGCTTGCCTTAAGCTGTGTTTTAGTTGTTACTCTGCTGGGAGAACACCACGGTACAACTCAATTACATGGTTACATGTTATGGCACTCCTACTAGTTGGTTAGTCTAGATTAGGGTTAACAAAAGGTAAACAGGGATTGCTAACTATTGTGGTGCCACACGTGACGACACCACAGCGACTACCCTGAAATTCTACTCCATCTTTTTCCTGACAACAATAGATACTTAGTCAGCATACTGAAGCTTAGGAAAATTACAAAACAAAAACGAACTCGTTTGATGCATAAGGTAAGGTTTAACTGATCCGAAGTCAAAACAACAAAGGAACACAAATAAACTTTCCTGTAAGGTTTCAGATACTGCGGTATTGCTGTACTGTTTAGTCCACGTGAAACCTTACTGCTATATTCAAATGTTTTTATCATTTTTACTTTTGCACACGATACATCAGCTATTGGTGCATTCTATTTGGCAAACTACATCGCTGGAATTTGTTTTAAAAACTAATCGTCTTAGTGTGCTGCAACATTACTTTTGCAACATTACTTCAACCACGTGCAAATATTGCAAAGAATTACCTACTATTTACCTTACTACATTTACTGTAACCTATGTAAATGTTGCAAAATCTATTTCGCACAGGATGTTCTGATATAGTATGTCCTTTTGAATTACTAAAATAAATTCTTCCATAAGGAATGAATTAAGATGCCGAAACCGTAGCCTCAGGTAAGGTAAACATAACTACGTTAGATTGCATTGCGACATAGCAGCGTCTATCAACTCTGCTTGGTACAGCCTTAATGATTTTACAAAAAAGTTAAAACGTACCTGATCATCTTTGGCTTGTAGCCTTGCAAAGTGTTTCATAAGTTCTATGTTCAAGTTGTTATAATTCAACTTGGGAGCTAAATACAACATTGCCTGCAACAAATATTTTAAAATTAATTTAGAACCAAGAGAAGTTGACAATCTCGGGAATGAATCCAGTGACGTGACAGTGTCATCACCTAGTATTTAGTTAAAGCTTCCTATTTAAAACTTATTCCGAGTTTAAAAGTTTCTTTTCTATTCTTTAAGGACTCAACCGTGGTACACGGAACCACTGATTCAAAACAATGGAAGATGTGCTGATATCTGCACATCTTAAAATATAATGCCTCATGTACGTGTTTACACCTATGACCACACCAGACCAATATGTGCATCAGCTCACACTGACATTGTTGAAGAATTAGGAAAAAAAAAAGGAAAGGAACAAGCATAAAATGCCACGAAAATCAGCAACTTCTGTTTCTGTAAGAAAGTATCGTATCAGACATAAAAAAATATCGCAGTTTTTAGGGATCGACCGGATAGCATTTTACCGGATCCAGATCGATTCCGGATAATTTGATGCTAGTGCCGGATCGGTTCCGGATCTAGGCCCCGGATCCGGGCCGGGGAAATACACAAAAAAAATGATGATTTAACAAAAACCGGTAAACGGCGATTACAGTGGTTTTGCAAAGACATTCAAGAAACAAAATCACACCTGAACAACAAGGAAGAACACAGTTCACAGTTCTACTTGAATTTTCGGTCCTTCTTCAGAAATACACGTACAACACGGAGGAAAAATAAGTTCTCACATCACCATTTGTAAACAAAAATTTGAAAGGACGCGCGTGGAGAAACAGACCACTGATCTATATATCTTCGCTTCCAAGGAGATTCCACTTCTTGTCAAACTCTGCTGTGAGCTGATGGTGCACCAAGCCCTCAATACTGTTGTAAGACGGTCCCGTGAGGTTCATGAGAGGGACTTGTCGCCGGGAGAAGCGTTTCATAGCAAAAGACTCCAAAGCTTGAAGGTGGGGGGCCATGTTTTGTGTTAGATTTCATTAACACAGAGGTATGATGCCAAGCTATGGAGTGTCCGTTCTTATTGTGGTGTTGGGCTATGCCATTGAGCTTCTCCCCACGGCGGGTGGCCCCCACGTGTTCATCAACGCGCACTTCAAGTCTCCTTTTGGTCTCACCAATATAGACAACTTCACAGTCTTGACAAGGAATTTGATACACTACACCAGTGAGATCCTTCAAATATGCTGGCGGCTGTGTGGACTGAATGGATGCTTGAGATTTGGCGACCG